>JAMPIV010013936.1:342500-529138 GCA_024509875.1 Oreohelix idahoensis | reverse complement strand
GTCTTTATCAATATGAATATTGTAGTGACATATATTATTAAAATATCCTATGTGTGTCAGTTGTGTAGTGGTAATATGAAGTAATACTGGTTTTGTTTTGTTCAAGCTCTGCTGGCCAAATCAGCTTATCTTGCGTGATGGCGGCAGGAAAGGACTCCTCTGCTCGAATTCTCCCCTGGGCTCTGGAGACACCTCACTGATAGCTAAAAAGACCAAGGAGTATGCTGTCCGACTCTGGATTCAGCAAAGCTCTGACCAGGTGCTGCTCAGTACCATCAAGACCACGGTCCCTGAAATCAAGAAGGATGTACCTTCTGCTTCATAACTAACTTATACTCTCTATTACACTGATCACAACACATCACAAACATTGAGTTCAGAGCGTTAGGCCAACTGTCAGCTTCATCTGAAATACTTTATACCAGTATTTACCTCCTTAATGGTTACCACGCCTCTGCACTTCCAGCATTATTTCTTTCTAATCAATCATCCAGGTGTCAGTGTACTATTTGGCCATTCCATGCCGTTTTACTTCCCTCCGACACCCTCTGTTCAGGCTGGAGCATTATAGGCTTTATCTCCTGTTTGCCACTGAACTACACATATATATATATACAGGCATAAATTAACAATTTACATTCAATTTTCATTAAAAGATACTGAATGGTTCAAGCTTACCACAATTTCATGGAAATAAACACAGATACGTTGATTAGCAATGAATTCTGGCACAAACTGGCACAAATTCCCATCTGCTTATGTTCCAGGCTTTTATTTGGCAAAATATGAGCTGGCTTCAACGCACTGATGCTTTATCAAGCTTATTTAAACAAGTGGTTTCGAACTAACGCTCCTAAGTGATTATATCAGCGAGTCTAGCCAATGAGGCCCCGTTTCGACAAGTGTTTGAAAAAATGTTACCTTTCCCCGTTTCCCCTAACAACGAAAGATAGTATTTATAGCCCGACCAATCGTGGTTAGTTTTTCATTTGTTGCGCTCCAATCAATTTGGAGTTTACATGGTAGGCTATTTCTGTAACGCAAGGTTTTTTTCAAACACGTTATAAAAAAATTTTATGAGCAGAAATGATTTTGTGTTGTCAGGCATCCCCACTATTTTATTTTGGTTATAATTTATTAATTCCTGGACTATTTGCGTAACGTTTTACATATTCTTTGTCAGCAAGCCCTAAGGAACCCAAATATCCAAATTTAAAAGAGCTACGTGGCTGCGTTCAAAATATGTATTTTCTACCTCCTGTTTCGAAGATGTGCTGTCTGGGTACTGTTATGTTTTCAACCGTAAACCCATCTATTGTTATCTTTCCTAATAAGCGTTTTTTATGATTTTAAAACCTAACTCTGGGAAGGGTAGTGAATTTATCACTGTCCGTCCGAAAAAGTTAGTGCTTGTAGTCTTACACGCGTGATGGCAGCATTTGTGTCTCGCGCGAAGCGTGTTGCATGCGTTCCTGATTTTCAGCCCTCCCTCTCTCTTTATCCTTTTGACCATCTGTTCGTTCGTTTTGGTAACGCAGTGTAGAAAAAGACATGAATGGAATTTAAAATGTAGGTCAACTTGCATATTTCAAGGTTTTTCTTAGAAAGGCAGCACATTTTATTGTGTGTTTGGGAAACGCGTGTATGTTGCAGAAAGCCTTTAATATCAACGTGAAAGCGTTACAATTTGCTTACGCAGTAGAAAACAAGGGGATTTCGAGTACAGTCATTGTGACAGCACTGTTCTTTACCATTCTTCTTCCTTTATTTATTATATGTATTTATTAGGCTTTATATTTACTTGATAATTTTTATATGTGGATTAGAATATTCCACGACACCTCCCCTCTTAAAACAGACATTATATGTCAGTCCTTTATTCTATATTCACATAGAGAAATTTATTATTATTTCTGGGGTTTACGGTGATTCTCATCACACGGATGGCGGCTTAAAAAATCCGCTCCCAAATTGGTTTTTCCAGATATATACTCGATGCTAAAATTATATGGAGCCAGAAGCAAAGACCATCGGAGTAACCTAGAGTTCTCATGCTTAGCCTGTGCTAGAAACGATAAAGGTTTGTGATCTGTTTGCAACTTAAATGCCTTCCCATATAGATAAATATTGAATTTCTTTATTGCCCATATTACTGCAAGACATTCTTTTTCGCTAGTTGAGTAGTTGATTTCAGCTTTATTCAACTTTCTGCTAGCATATGCCACTGGGCTTAATTCCCCATCCAATGCATCTGATTTCTGTAGTAGAGTTGCACCTAACCCAATATTACTTGCATCCGTCCTTACTATGAATTCTTGACTTAAGTCAGGTAATTTCAAAATGGGTTTACTTGTGAGCTTTTCCTTCAATTCTTGGTAAGTCATTTCACATTGTGGTGTCCATGTAATGCGATCTGGATGTCCTTTACGTGTCAATTCAGTTAACGGTGCACATATGGAATTAAAGTTTTTGATATACTTCTGGTAGAAACCACATAATGAGACAAAGGATCTCACGTCCTTCTTGGTTTGTGGTCTCGGGGCTTTCTGTAGTTTCTCTAAATTCTTTGGGTCAGGGGTCATGTTTCCCTGATAAACTGTGTGTCCCAAAAATTCCAATTCTTTACATCCAACGCAACATTTGGTTGGTCGGGCTGTTAAATTTGCCTCCCTAAGTCGATCAAACAGCATGTTCAGAGAGTCAATGTGTTCCTCAAATGTTTCTGTTGCTATAAGGATATCATCCATAAAATTTGTTATACAGGGATTATTCAGAGGATCCAATAATTTTCTCATCATTCTAGAGAAGACACTAGGCGCATTCTTCAATCCAAATGGCAATCTATTAAACTCATAGTGTCCTTCTGAGGTACTAAAAGCTAGGTATGGTCTAACCTCAGGCTTTACGGGAATCTGATAGTATCCTTTACTCAGATCCACTTTTGAGAAATATTTAGCTTTATTTAGCCTGGCAAACAGCTGATTTGTATCCGGCAATGGATCCACCTGTCCTTCTGTAATAGCATTCAGTCTCCTGTAATCTATACAGAGTCTATGTTCTCCAGAGGGCTTCCTTAAGAGTACTACACCGGAGCTATACGAAGATTCACTGTGCGAAATAATTCCTTCCTTCAATAGATAGTCTATCTCTTCCTTCAAAGCTTTCTCCTTAGCAAACGGAATCGAATATGGTTTCATACAGACAGGTGTGGAGTCTATGAGTTTCATATCATATTCCAATAAGTTTGTATGCCCTGGTCGGTCTGTTAACACCTCTGCATGATTATTTAGAACCTGTTGCACTCTCTCTTTCTGAGTTTTCGTTAAATGTGTACTGATTTTCACCTGTGCTGCTGTCTCACAGGGGTGTAATGGATATTCAAATGATGAAAGTGGTTCCTTTTTCATCTCCATGGCGATGGACAAGGTCAACAAGTGTGTCTCTTCCTGATGTTCTCTTTCCAAATATTTCTTCAGGAGATTCACATGATAGATTTTTTCTTTCCCCTTCTTATCTATCTTATAATTTGTTCTAGACACCTTCTCTAGAACTGTATATGGACCCTGCCATCCAATTTGTAACTTATTCTGACTCCCGGGCAAAAGAAGCAGTACTTTCTCTCCCACAGCCAAATTTCTGTCTTTCGCCTTCCTGTTATAATAGGCAGCATGTTTCTTCCTGGCTTGTTTCAAATTTTCATTGGCAAGTTTCCAGCCAGTTTTTAACCGAGTGGTCAGCTCATTCACATATTGGTATGAAGATGTAATGTTTTCCTCTGCCTTTTCATCAGTCCACGTTCTTAACAAAGCTTCAAGTGGACCTTTTATTGGCCTTCCAAACAATAATGTTGCCGGGGCCATACCGGTTGAACTATGGGGTACCTCCCGATAAGCAAAGAGGGCGGCGTGCAGGTACTGGTCCCATGTATCTGGTTTTTTTCGTGTGCCAACTTTCTCAGGATCGACATCAATGTGCCGTTAAATCTTTCCACTTGGCCGTTCCCTTGGGGATGATACACACTACAATGGAAGTGTTTGGCCTGGAAGATCCTGAAAACTTCTTCAGTTAGTTTCCCCTTGAACTGAGAGCCATTATCAGTCAAGATTTGATTGGGAAAGCCTAACCTTGTGAAAATTGTGAGCAATGCCTCTGCCACATGTTTTGAATCAATCGATGACAGGGCTACTGCCTCTCCCCACATAGAACACGTGTCCACCAGAGTCAGAATGTAGCTGTTCCTTCTCTTGGTTCGGGTGAGAGGTCCCACAAGATCCACGGCAACTCTCTCAAAGGGTGTTCCCACTATGGGCATTTCCCCCAGAGTTGCTGGTGCAGTCCAATGTTTAGGTGCTACTCGTTGGCACTCTGGACAGGATTTTACATATCGTTTGATATCTTCAGTTATTCCCGGCCAGAAATAGTGACAAGCTATTCGCTGTCCTGTTGCGCTGATTCCCATATGACCACTGAAGGGAATCGCATGCCCTAGTTCCAACACTTTAGTCCTATATGAAGTGGGAAGGACCAGCTGTCCGTGACCATTGGATTCAGATCCAGCCTTCCTATATATCAGTTTGTTCTTCATATAAAACTCTCCCTTGCCTGGAGGTGTATGAGATTTGGGCAACTTCTTGAAACATGGCTTGAGTGTTTTGTCCTCAGCCTGTGCCTTCCTCATCTCATCTGGGTGAGTATTTATGGGATTATCCTCCTCCTTCTTTGACTGTGATCTGGTCTGCACTGTTGCCAATATCACAGGTCTCTTGGGATTCCCCAAGAAGACATATCTACACCCCAATATTAGAGGGTAGATTGGCTCATTTATCACTGCTGCTTTTATGATTCCTTCCACATATCGCGTTTTCACTTTTATTCGGGCGACGGGAAGTGTCATGGTAGCTACATCCTTGGTTGCAGTTTGAATCTCCACTGTTTCCGTGGTGTATTGATCGGCCTGCACCAGGTGAGAACTCACAACGGAATCGTAATCTAAACCGGTATCATATAAACATCTTATAGTGACACCATTACAGATGACATCTTCACACACTGGGGGGTGGTATGGTTCCTGTAATTCTTCAGGTTTGCCCTTCTTTTCCTTTTTCCCCGATGTCATAGCAGCAAAATGAGGAGGTTTCCTTCTACAATGGTCAGTGTCATGATTGTTCATCTTACAATTTTTACACCACCTTTTTCCTTGGTTGAAAGATTTTCTTTCATCATATTTCCTTTCATCGAATTGTGGGAATTTATTTTTATTGTCATACCGTGGCCTATCAAATTGGTGCTTACCTTTATTTTGATCCTTAGGATCAAATTTATTAAAATTCTGTGGTGCCCTAAAGTTATCCACTTGTTTCTTTTTATTACCTGTTACCTCTGCTTGAGCTGCTTGATACCTTTCAGCAACATTTAGCAACTCATCCAGCCTCTCTGCACCTTGTTCCATGAGAAACTTTCTCAGGTCTGGAGCCATGGACTCTCTTAATTGCTCTATAAGGACCATTTCCTTAAGATCTTGGGTTTTCCCCAGAGAAGTCCATTTCTCCAAGTATGTCTCTATTCGTGCAGAGAACTGGTGATAGGTTTCACCTGACAGTAGTTTAGCATTCCTAAATTTTTTCCTATAAAATTCTGCATTCTTTTCATACCTTAACAAAAGAGCCTGCTTTAACATGTCATAATTTTCCTGATCACCTCTGCTCATTTTTGCAAAAACTTCATAAGCTGCCCCACGAAGTCCCTGAGATAACTTTAAGCTCCACCTTTCTCTCTCTAACCCATACGTGGTAGCTAATAGTTCATACCTATTTATATAGCTCTCAATATCATCGTCTTTCTCAACGAAATGATCTAAATGAAAGTTCATAGCTGAGATTGAGGCTCCCTGAGTAACCGTAGCATCAGAGGCAAAAGGACTGGCACCATTTTCAGGAGCATGGCCTTGAAACTCAAACTCCCTTAGTCGTAACTCATGTTCCCTTTGTAATCTTTTCTCCTCCTTTTCTGCTTCCCTCTCTGCAGCTAATCTCTTGTCTTCCCTGTCGGCAGTCAATCTTCTTTCTTCTGCTTCCAATTTCTTAGCCTCAGCCTCAATCTGCAACCTCTTAGTCTCAGCCTCAGCTTGCAACCTCTTAGTCTCAGCCTCTAACTTTCTTTCGGCCTCTTTTTCTAATCTTCTTTCTTCGCGTTCAATAAATTTGTCACATTCCGTAGTGACATAGGCAACCATAGCTTGCCCATCTAATCCTAACTCTTTTGCAGTCTGTACAGCAGCAGATCGAAACTTGGCCAGGTCCGCCATTGTCTATCAGGTAAATTTCTACAAAGTCTAACCAACAATTCAAATTCTAAATATATATAATGGACAACACAGGCACCGTGAGCTCAACCTTATTTAATTCCACCCAAGGATACCTTTTAATTCTTATATTCCCTGAAGTGAATTACCCCCAATATTTTTAATAGGGAAAGATTCAAAATCCCGGACGAGCCCCCAATATATGTGGTGAAGTGGGATGTTATAAATATTTATAGGGGACTTAGTGTACTGACTGAGATCAGCTGTGAAGGTATCTATATCTATTAAGAGTAGTGTATTATAGATAACCTTACTTGCTACCACATATCTATATATCTCAGTCAGAATTATTCTGGAATAGTGTGATGACTACGTTATGTGTCTAGGGTATGTGTATGATGAAGTGTAAGTCACAACAACAGACAGAGAAACAATTTAATTTAATCCACTACTCTTGACAACACTGTGACACTCACATACATATAACACTCTATGAGAATATCTTAAGGAGTCACTGATAACTGTTCAAATAACAATATGTATTCATGGTTATCATAAAGGTATATGTGTCCTGATTCAAATACAAAGGAACCAGGAATCACAATCAATTTTAATTACAAGTATAGGTACAGACTTTATCAATATGAATATTGTAGTGACATATATTATTAAAAATATCCTATGTGTGTCAATTGTGTAGTTGTAATATGAGGTAATACTGGTTTTGTTTTGTTCAAGCTCTGTTGGTATTTGTCATCATGACTTCAATAGTTTGTCTTTAGGGACTAGTATTGGAGATGTTCTCAGTTCCTGATATTAAGACAATTAAATTCCCCTCTAAATGTTATTTTTACAAAGTTATTTCAAGATGAGGGGGCATAATGTTGAGCTCAGCTGGCCGAATCTGCTTATCTTGCGTGATGGCGGCAGGAAAGGACTCCTCTGCTCGAATTCTCCCCTGGGCTCTGGAGACACCTCACTGATAGCTAAAAAGACCAAGGAGTATGCTGTCCGACTCTGGATTCAGCAAAGCTCTGACCAGGTGCTGCTCAGTACCATCAAGACCACGGTCCCTGAAATCAAGAAGGATGTACCTTCTGCTTCATAACTAACTTATACTCTCTATTACACTGATCACAACACATCACAAACATTGAGTTCAGAGCGTTAGGCCAACTGTCAGCTTCATCTGAAATACTTTATACCAGTATTTACCTCCTTAATGGTTACCACGCCTCTGCACTTCCAGCATTATTTCTTTCTAATCAATCATCCAGGTGTCAGTGTACTATTTGGCCATTCCATGCCGTTTTACTTCCCTCCGACACCCTCTGTTCAGGCTGGAGCATTATAGGCTTTATCTCCTGTTTGCCACTGAACTACACATATATATACAGGCATAAATTAACAATTTACATTCAATTTTCATTAAAAGATACTGAATGGTTCAAGCTTACCACAATTTCATGGAAATAAACACAGATACGTTGATTAGCAATGAATTCTGGCACAAACTGGCACAAATTCCCATCTGCTTATGTTCCAGGCTTTTATTTGGCAAAATATGAGCTGGCTTCAACGCACTGATGCTTTATCAAGCTTATTTAAACAAGTGGTTTCGAACTAACGCTCCTAAGTGATTATATCAGCGAGTCTAGCCAATGAGGCCCCGTTTCGACAAGTGTTTGAAAAAATGTTACCTTTCCCCGTTTCCCCTAACAACGAAAGATAGTATTTATAGCCCGACCAATCGTGGTTAGTCTTTCATTTGTTGCGCTCCAATCAATTTGGAGTTTACATGGTAGGCTATTTCTGTAACGCAAGGTTTTTTCAAACACGTTATAAAAAAATTTTATGAGCAGAAATGATTTTGTGTTGTCAGGCATCCCCACTATTTTATTTTGGTTATAATTTATTAATTCCTGGACTATTTGCGTAACGTTTTACATATTCTTTGTCAGCAAGCCTTTAGGAACCCAAATATCCAAATTTAAAAGAGCTACGTGGCTGCGTTCAAAATATGTATTTTCTACCTCCTGTTTCGAAGATGTGCTGTCTGGGTACTGTTATGTTTTCAACCGTAAACCCATCTATTGTTATCTTTCCTAATAAGCGTTTTTTATGATTTTAAAACCTAACTCTGGGAAGGGTAGTGAATTTATCACTGTCCGTCCGAAAAAGTTAGTGCTTGTAGTCTTACACGCGTGATGGCAGCATTTGTGTCTCGCGCGAAGCGTGTTGCATGCGTTCCTGATTTTCAGCCCTCCCTCTCTCTTTATCCTTTTGACCATCTGTTCGTTCGTTTTGGTAACGCAGTGTAGAAAAAGACATGAATGGAATTTAAAATGTAGGTCAACTTGCATATTTCAAGGTTTTTCTTAGAAAGGCAGCACATTTTATTGTGTGTTTGGGAAACGCGTGTATGTTGCAGAAAGCCTTTAATATCAACGTGAAAGCGTTACAATTTGCTTACGCAGTAGAAAACAAGGGGATTGTCATGAATGTATATGTGTCCTGATTCAAATACAAAGGGAACCAGGAATCACAATCAATTTTAATTACAAGTTATATGTACAGAATTTATTAATATGAATCTTGTAGTGACATATATTATTAATAGTATCCTATGTGTGTCAGTTGTGTAGTAGTAATATGAGGTAATACTGGTTTTGTTTTGTTCAAGCTCTGTTGGTATTTGTCATCATGACTTTGACTTCAATAGTTTGTCTTTATTGGAACTAGTATTGGAGATGTTCTCAGTTCCTGATATTAAAACAATTAAATTCCCCTCTTAATGTTATTTTTACAATGTCATTTTAAGATGGGGTACATAATGTTGAGCTCCATGGCCACACTTTCTTATCTTTCGTGATGACTGCAGTAAAGGCCTCCTCTGCTCGATTACTTTAACGAGTTCTGGAGCCACCCCACTGGTTGCTATATGGACCAAGGAGTATGCTGTCCACCTCTGGCTTCAGCAAAGCTCTGACCAGGTGCTGCTCAATAACTTTAAGACCACAGTCCCTGAAACAAGAAGGATGTACCTTCTACTTCATAACTAATTGATACTCTAGTTCTACACTGAGCACAATACATCACAAACATTGAGTTCAGAGCGTTAGGCCAACTGTCAGCTTCATCTGAAATACTTTATACCAGTATTTCCCTCCCTAATGGTTACTACTCCTCTGCAATTCCAGCATTATTTCTGTCTAATCAATAATCTAGATGTCAGTGTACTGTTTGGCCATTCCATGCAGTTTTACTTTCCTCCGACACCTTCTGTTCAGGCTGGAGCAAGATAGGCTTTACATCATGTTCGCTACTGAACTACACAAATATACAGGCATAAATTAACAATTTACATTCAATTTTCATTAAAAGATATTGAATATTTCAAGCTTACCACAATTCATAGAATAATAAACAGTTTCGTTGACTGGCAATGAATATAGCACAACTCCGATCTGCCGATGTCCCAGGCTTTATTTTATAAAAAATTATACACTGGTGCTCAACGCACTGCTTCTTAGTAGGTTTATTACAAGATGTGGCAATGAACAGACGCTCTGAATCGAGTATATTCGCAGCTCTACCCAATGAAACCATGTCTACACATCTTTTCAAAAAAGTACTCCTTTTTCACGTTTCCCCTGACAACACAAGATAGTATTTATAGCCCGACCAATCGTGTTTAGTCTTACATTTGTTGCGCTCCAATCAAATAGGAGTTTACATGGTAGGCTATTTCCGTAACGTAAGGTTTTTTCAAACACGTTATAAAAAAATTTTATGAGCAGAAATGATTTCATGCTGTCAGGCATCCCCACTATTTTATTTTGGTTATAATTTGGTAATTCCTAGACTATTTGCGTAACGTTTTACATATTCTTTGTCAGCAAGCCCTAAGGAACCCAAATATACAAATTTAAAAGAGCTAAGTGGCTGCGTTCAAAATATGCAATTTCTTCTACCTCCTGTTTCGAAGATGTGCTGTCTGGGTACTGTAATGTTTTCAAACGTAAACCCATCTAATGTTATCTTTTCTAATAAGCGTTTTTCAGGATTTTAAAACCTAACTCTGGGAAGGTTAGTGTTTTTATCACTGTCCGTCTGAAAAAAAGTTAGTGTATGTGGCCTTACACGCGTGATGGCAGCAATTGTGTATCGCGCGACGCGTGTTTAGTGTTGCATGTGTCCTGCCTTCATTCGCCCCTCTCTCTCTCCTGCTTATCTGTCTTTTAGTTACGCCGTGTATAAAATGGAATGAATGAAATATTAAATTTAGGTCATTGATCAGTTTGCGTATCTCAAGTTTAGTACACGTTTCATTGAAGAAAGCGGGTAATAATATAGTAGGCTTTTACTATCAACGTGAAAGCGTTACAATTTGCAGACGAAGCAGAAAACAAGGGGGATTTCGAGTACAGTCATTGTGACAGCACTGTTCTTTTACCATTTTTCTTTTCTTTATTAAATGTATTTGTTAGGCTTTATATTTACCTGATAATTTATATATGTGGATTAGAATATTCCACGACATCATGTTAATTCTGCTATCCGGACGTTGGCTCTTCTAGCTTCTTTCCGATTAGACGCCAAACACTTAAAGAAAAAACAGATAGACTGAATAAGTATAGCTAGCAGATGGATCTCAACATCAATTTAAAGAAAACATAAGTCAAGACACTCAATGTGGGCAATCCTGAGCCCATGAAAATAAGGAACCAGATGCTAGAACATTCAGACACATTCACATACCTAGATGCATAGTAACACAAGACAGTGGAACAAGCAAAACCATCAACAACAGAATGAATAAAGCGAGAACAGCCTTTACTGGTCTAAACAACATCTGGAAGTCTTTCCAGTACAACGCAAACACAAAATTAAGATTATATGAGAGCTGTGTACTTTCTATGCTTCTCTATGATGCGGAATGCTGGAGAGTAACACATAAAAAAGTATCGAAATTGTCCTCTTTCCACACAATCTGCCTAAGGAAAATTCTCCAAATCTTTTGGCCGAATACCCTATCAAACAAATTCTCGTATCACCCAGGCTGCTGTGGCCAGCGAGAGACATTAGTGTCTAACAATGTAAGGCGTTCGCCAAGATGGGAAGTTTTAAAGTTATACTTAAGTGCAAGGTGTGATGAAATACTAAAGTTACACTTAAATAAAAGGCGTGATTAGGAACGATCATGTTAAAGATTAATCAAAGAGCAAAAAAGTGGAGAAATAAAATGAGAACGATGGTGAAAAAAAGTAAATGACGACGAAAGAATAAGACCACTTCATCACATTGGCACAAACACGTAGTGTCTTTTGTTTTCCTTTTTTTTTCTCAAACGAGATACTTATTTTGTAAAAACTAGGATTTTTGAACATGTGCAAGAGCACGTGAAAACGATTCGACCCCCCCCCCACCCCCCCCCCCCCCCCGCAGAAAAAAAAGATGGCACTAACAGTTATATCTAAAAATCAGATCGAAGTTCCTCCAGGGTTTAGAGAACGAACGTACGAACGAACGAAGGAGCTTTATTTTCAAAGGGTTAAGAATTGGGCACGTAGGCCAGCTAACATTCTGCCTTCCTCTCTTTTTCTCTCTCTCTCATCTTGCATACTGTGCCCTTTCATTCCCACATGTTACTTTAATCATTAATTTAAAGGCACGCAACATTATAAAGGTAATACAACAACATACATTTATAGTATCCAATCATAATCAAAATTAAGCATGTTTTAAAAAGGTAATGAAAAATAAAACAAACAAATAAAATCCTAACCCTCCATACAGTACATTAACAAACTTTATTTTAAAAGGGTTGAGAATTGAGAAATAGTTGAAGACCAACAACAACAGAAAAAAAAAAACACACACACACACACACACACACACACACACACACACACACACACACACACACACACACACACACACACACATACACACACACACACACACACACACACACACACACACACACACGCACACACACACACACACACACACACACACGCACGCACGCACGCACGCACGCACGCACACACACACACGCACTCACCCACACCCACACACCCACACACCCACACATACACACATACACACACACACACACACGGAGAAGATAACTGGACATACATTAAAATGATTTTTAAAAAAAAGAGATGAAATTTAACTTTAATGGACGACAAGGCCACGAAGGCTTGGCGTGTTTTTATTGAAGAATTGTGCTCCTCCTGAAGGCGAGATTTGATGATGATGGTATTAACCGACTAGCTTTCTCATTAGTAAGTCATTTTTGGGGTTATCATTTGTAAGAATTTGTTTTTACTTGTAATAAATGTTTGTTAATTAGTGATTGCCATGTGTCTTCATTATCTTTCAGACAATGATTCTCGGTACAGACAACAGTATACTCCACCCCATACGACTTCAGGTCTACATCTTCTGGGTGAGTATTATCCACATAAACATCACCATGACAGGCTACAAAGTCAGTACGACACAACAAGCGAAATCGTGACAGTAAAAAGTTGGAAGTAATGTAAAAACTCTAATCGATCTTTAGCTGTAATTCCAGCTAACGGGAATCCAGCCTATCATCATGTCGGCCCTAGGGTAGCCGGTACCGATCCGTGAGACTAACCAGACCCCCCACGAAACCCTTATTTAACTGAAGCCGAAGGTCGACAAATCATTCCATTTCTGTGAATTTCCTGGGAGTCAAATAAAGAGAACAGTCTCTGAAGCGGGAATTTATTTGATAAACGCCAGATAACTAAATTAGCAGTGTTGCAACCCCTTGTATTGATCACGAAGAGACCATCGCAGTCAGTGTCTGAAGGTAGTTTCCCCCCAACAGTGTTTTTTTCTTTTCTATTTCATCTGCAGGTCTGATGAAAAGTTACTTTTCTTTATGCAGTGAACTGGAGATTCTAGCTGAAAATAGAATGAAGCTGAAACTATTTGAAACTCTAAGATTTAGTGTGCACTTTATCTTAACTCAAACAGCAATACAGTTTAGACATAGATCGGAATCTTGTCACTACGATATCTTTTTTTTCTCCATTAAATTAAATTGCTCGTTTCAGAGTATACATATACTGAAGCACATTAAAAACGCACCACTATTATATATACTGATGCCGAGAAGCTGGAAAAAAAAGTGTGGGAATGGATTTTCCCCGTGTTTGTCATGAGGTAGAGATCGAATGGCTGCTGGAATGGAAAGTGCATGATTCAACCCACGGGTTTGTGTACAGACTACATGAAAACAATGAAAGTTACACGTGCAACACGATTCCCAACAGCTATGACCCTGAAAATGTGTACGCGTTGTGGCAGTATACTCGGTATAAAAAGGCGTTGAGACAAAACACCCAGTACATGTGCTTGAAATGCCACGACTATCTGAAAACGACCGCCAACGAGCCATTGGTATGTTGGAGACCGGAATGAGCTCACGGGCCATTGCCAGAAGGATGAATTGCCACCACAGCACTATTGTACGTCTCAATGAACGTTACGGAATCACTGGCAGTGCCCGGGATAGACTTCGGAGTGGCCAACCACGAGTTACTACCCCTGCGCAAGATCGTCATATTGTGCTGAGTCACCTAAGGAATCGTTCTCTCCCGGCAAGTCAAACAGCAAGAGCAATAGTGGGTAGACGTGGGCAAGTCTCTCGAATGACAGTCATACGACGACTCAGAGATACAGGCCTTACTGTAAGACGACCTTATGTTGGGCCAAACTTGACTCACAGACATCGTCAGCAGCGCCTGCAATGGGCAGAGCAACATGTCAGATGGACTAGACTGCAGTGGAATGCTCTACTATTCACAGACGAGAGTAGATTCAACATATCCTTTGCTGATGGACGTATGCGGATTTGGCGACGGTGTGGAGAGCGCTTTGCAGATTGCTATGTTCGTCAGCACAACCGATTTGGAGGTGGCAGTATTCACATTTGGGGAGGATTCAGTTTTCACCATCGCTTGCCTCTTCACGTCTTCCGTGGAAATGTTAATGCTGTGACATATCGAGATGAGGTTCTGGATGCATTGGTTGCTCCTGCGTTCACAAATTATCCAGATGTAGCAAAGTTGATTTTGCTGGGGAGGTTATGATGGTATCCTAAAAGAATGAAAAGGTGTCTGCTTTAACCGTGTGAGGTCAAGCACATGTAGGCCTCTGACTCTATAAATGATGATGATGAATTATGTGCAGAGAACCTACCGCTACCTCCCTAGGTCTCACACGGTCACTAGTCTGGCTCTAGTGTATGGTGTATGGTGTACCTAGTGTCTAGGGGAGAAATGAAATGATGGTACACAACAGTCAAACACTTTGAGTTTCTATAAAGAAGATAATAAAACTAGCAGTTAAGTTTTTCTTTAACAAATTTTCTTTACAATTTATTTTGCCTGTCCATTCATAGCTTGTGGACAGGTCTTTGAAAATAAGGACAAGATAGTTTACAGAAAAGAACAATTAAAATGTTGGGACAATTTGCCCAATAACTAAAAAGTTATTATGTATTTATATATATATGTCTTTCCTGTAGGAAATATTAAAAGAATTCACTTTATTCATATAAAGGGAGAGTCACTGTAGATGAGGGCTGTAGTTCATCCTACCCCCATAAACGTCCTGTGTATTGTTTTGAAACACAAGAAAATGTCAGAGATGCCCCAGATGTCTAACTCATCACCTGGGAGTCCTTGTTGTAAGATATTTCAATGTGTAGTTGCAGAAAGTTTCAATTTCACCACTCGCCAAAGCTCCTACTGATATTCGACATATAAGACTGGTTGGAGACTGGTTGGCGTTTATTAGTACTCAGCAGGTTTCCTGTCACCAGCCGGCAACAGGAACATAGACCCTCTGCAACAAAAGGACACCCTGGCCTTTTATCTCTGATCACTTAATCTAACACTTAATTTCCTACGTGGATATGGGGTCAGCCTCGCGTGCCTTACAAGTGCACTAGCCCCGAATTGTACAGGACTCCCACCTTGTTGTGACCACACCTCAGGTCCTTATAGTAGATACGCCACTGTACGTTTACATACTTTTCCTCCATACAATAATGTGGAGTAACCACATTTCCTTTGATATGATATTCTCTTCTTTTCAATTATATTTGCTTCAGGCATGTAAACAGTGTTCATTGAACACAGAGGCTTACTAATCTATTTTAATACAATAATATGACAACATAATCATAGCAACATACATCAGTTAGATATCGTTTAATGTGAGGACTCAACAATGTCTGCTCCTGGCATGTCCTTCACTTTTTCCCAATAGCAGTATCTAACTTTGTAGTTGGACCAAACATATTAAATTTCATAAAATATCCTTACCACAATCAAGAAATATATAAACAAATGACGCTGACTGTGTGAAGAAATGGCCTCAGCTTCCTCCGAACTGCACAGACTGTGAATTTATTCTTTATTTAAGTTTAGAATTATCACAGCTGTTTCTCAGCGTATCTGAATAAAATTTTTAGTTCAACTGGCAAAGAATAGTCAAAGCCTTTTGCTGATATTTACTAGCACTGGCTAGTTCGACTACTTGAATTCAAAAGCAGTTTGAATGAAAAACCAAAATAATTTCGAACAATTTCTGCGTCTGGTGGTCGATTGGCCAGTCTGCTTTTGTCATGCCCAATACAAAAAGATGTTTCGTTTAGGATTACATTTTTCCTACCGCTCCCCTTTTCATTTATACTCGTTTTACCCAAGCGAATCTGAATGTACCTCCCTGCCTCTTTTCCAAGCTCGCGTCCCCCTAACGTTACCAAAAAACATAAGCAGGAACGCCAGTCTGTCTGGTCGAGTATCCGTAGATATTAGTATTTCTTCAATAACTTATCTAATACTGGGACTATCATATTATTTAAAGTACATTCTTACTCAGCGAACTCTACGTCATACTACCATATAATTTTTATGGGGAACTACATAATGGTTTAATTTTTCAATTTTTGTCATCGTCAATCGTCAAATAAAATTTTTCACAAGTCCGCCATCTTTCCTCTCCCTCATCTCGCTAGCACGTATTTTTCAAATAACTAACTTGTTTTAGTTACGTCAGAAATGCTACCACTAGGAGAAAAATAAAATTGTCTGCGTGGTTTTGCCTTGGCTGGCTTTTCCACAGCGTGTGTATATGCGTTGCAGACTGTGTCAGCGAAGCGGGGTGTTGACGGGGCGGGTTAAGAATTTGCGTTACTAATTAGTATTGTATCGTGTAATACTACCAAACAATGTAAGGATTACTACTAAATTTGCTTTAAAGTTGACAGAAAGCGTTACTTCAGATAGTTATTTTGCGGCACGCTTCCTCCAATAGTTAATTATAAGGCTAGACTACAAAGTGTATACAGCAGATCGGGCAAATGTTAAATATTAGTAGTGTTTCTCGAAAACGAAACTAAAAGCGTGTCAGACTATTACCGTGAAATCGGTCTATAGGCTTAGCACTGTGCAAAAAGCAGCGCTGCTGGCGTCGAAGATGCCAACCGTCAGACACATGCGGGCTAATGTATTTATTATCGTTTTATGCCTAAATCTTACTGAATTGAGCGTTTATTCTCGCAGATTTTTCTACACCAGACTTGCAGCTTCTCCAGCAGGATAACGCACGTGCGCACACCGCATGCATTACGCAGCAATATCTACAGCAGCAGAACATTGTGACGATTGATTGGCCTGCCCTATCACCAGACATGTCCCCTATAGAACATCTGTGGGACGAGCTTGGATGCAGAGTCTACAGGCAAGGTTCTCCAGCTAATCAGCAACAGCTCGATACTGCTCTTACACGTGAATGGGACTTGATTCCCCGGAATTTCCTTCAGAGACTTGTGCGTTCCATGCGGAGCCGCTGCCAAGCTTGTTTGCAAGCACATGTGGACATACCAGATACTGAGGATAGTGTGAATGAGTTTTTTTATTTGTTGCATTTTTGGTGTTCTCCCTTGCCTGCACAAAATGCAATGAATTTCATAACAATCAAATGTACAAATTAATGACCAGCATGGATTCATAGGAAAATGAATAAAGATTCCAAATATGTAAACTTGTAAACACTTATATTTACATTTCACACTCTGTTCCTGGATTATACAGGTGGTGCGTTTTTAATGTGCTTCAGTATATTCTACGAGAATAATTCTTTTCAATCTTTACTTATAAAGATCATTCTCGGCTGTTGTGGCTTTGAAAACAAATTAACGTGAGACTAAGCTATCAAGAGAGTTGGGAAAGCATGGTTATAGCGATTAACGTTATAATTTTGGAACTTGCAAAACCGATTCATGAAAATTGTGATTTATAACATGGACATCTCAAAACGGTTGCTCATGAAGATGGCAATCTCATGATGGAAAAGAAACTGTTACATAAACTACCACTCCATGTGGATACTTGGTGCAGGCTTCCTGCAAGGAGGACCAACCGCAGCGGTGGCTGTATGCCCATAAGGAGCGAATAGGAACATGATGATGATGATGATATCTCAAAAGGCAGCAGTTTTACGTGAAGGTGAGAAACGTCCAAAGACTTAATTACTTACTTAGTTGTTGCCCTTCTACCCTGGGGAGTAGAGGTTTACCACAGAGAGCGCCATACTATCCTATCAGCTGTCTTCCTCCTGACCTGGTTCCAATCTGGTCCTCATGCAGCAACAGTGATAAATACCGTCAGCGACCCATAGCTTGACTGCTTGCGTCAGAGTCAGCGAACCAGAGCTGACCATGACCCTACTTCACCTCCAAGTGGTGGTCCTGGAAACAGGCTGCATCACTGCAGTCTGGCTGAGAGAGTAGGGATCGAAGAGGGAAGGCTAACCCGGTCCCAAAAATGCCATGCTGAAACCGGATGTGTCGGGCCGAAAGGCGCAAATATCGCACCTTTGCTGTAAACGGCAACGTAACAAACGTCCTTTTCAGGACGAACGCAGAAGAAGAAGAAAACATCCTTCAGAGATTGTCTAATGTTGTCCTCCCAGTGGACTCTGGGTCGTCCTGGAGGTCTGGATCCCTGGCTCTTAGTCTCCCATACGTATCGTGGTAGCCGACTTCTCCCATTCTGCATACATGGCCAAATCATCGTAGTTGGGACTAATGTCCAAAGACAATACACTAATTTCTCCACATGGTCTGCGTGCATGTTGCTATCAAATTTCATGACCGCAAAGATACATATGATGATGACGGTGGTAACAATGATTGCCAAAGCCAGACAAAAAGACGACATACAATATCAGACTACTACTACACAAGCCGCTGCAGCGTAGTGTTTAGTGCACTGGCTTCCGAGCTCAGTGGCTTTTGGATCGATCCCCAGTTGGGGTGGGATTTTTTTGACCGCAAACGGGTCCGAGGTTGACCCAGCCTCATGAATTGGGTATGTGACGTATAATGGAAATATAGCCTACAGTGTCTGACAGTTTTTCGAGATCTCGCAGCGTATATGATTCGCTAGCAAAGCCATGCAACTTACAGCCTGCGTTCACTCATTTTTAATCCACGCCTCTTTTCCCTGAAACGTAAACAAACGGAAATATTACCAACTTCCGCGACTTGCCAGTCATAACAGGGAGCGAACCTGGTTTGTCTACCTGAGTTTCTCACGCGAGCTGATCTGTCAATCATCAAGATATCAGACAGACGCACGTGGAAACACCGGACCTTTTTGAAGTAGCCGCACGGGCAGAAATGTTTTCCCGAGGATCCTTTGATGTTCGTACATACAGGGGGAGATAACGCTTTGATCTCCAGAAAACGGGGAAAATCTACAGAAACCCGTTATACGATTTAAGTCTCTGTTGTCAGTCTCTGTTGTCGATTAGCAACGCCGAACAGAGCGACCGTAAAACCTTTTATCGGGGAAAACGTAGTCTCCCGATTTCTGCTATATGCTAAGAGTGTGAAAATTAGCATCCTCTGGAGAACAGATAACAATAATGTATATAAACTGCGTCTTCTCAAACCAGTTATCAGTTGTTGCTCAGAATTTTGGATATTCTAAACACGTCGTCTAGAACCATTGTGGAAGGTGTTAATAGACTTCGTGGGGATTTCATTCGGATTTTCTGGTAATAGAAATTTGTGCTTAAGTGCTAAAATGTGTTACGTTTTACCATTATAATTCACTGTGATTTCCTAGCATTAAAACTGTTGAAATAAAATAACGCATAGATATTTCTTCTGCCATCAATGGTACCTATACCTTGTAGCGGTATGGCAGCTTGTGTACCCTGACAATCCCCAGAGCTATGCCAGTGGGAGTTTTACTCCTGGTAGGTTCAACCATGCTGGACTGGTCTGCGTGGGTAGGGGTCAGACAAAAGCTGGTACCCTGGTCCTCCAGGTTGGGGGTTTTAGCACAGGGCCGACACCCCTGTCTGTGTAAAAAATCACACACGTTACGGAAACAGCAATAAATGGAAATACTTTGATGCGGGACGGACATCCGGAGTCTCAGGCTCGTATGACTGACAGTGGTGAAAGCCGAAAGGAAGCCACTGGCATGAAAACGGATGCCCAGACCGCAAAACACGAAACCAGAATTGGTTTTTGGAATGTCAGAACTATGAACGAGGCAGGAAAGCTGAGACAGATTACAGCAGAGATGAGGAACTACAAACTACATATCCTGGGAATAAGCGAGAGCAGATGGACAGGGATGGGGAGAATAAAAACAGCTACAGGGGAAACAGTACTTTATTCTGGTAGAGAGGACGGTCAGCACAACGAAGGTGTAGCCATTATCCTTAAGAAAGGAATGGAAAGGTCTCTACTGGAATGGAAACCCATTAACAACAGACTAATAAGAGCAAGACTGAGAGGGAGATTCACCAACACCACAATTATACAATGTTATGCACCAACAAATGACAGCGACGAAGAGATCAAGGACGAGTTCTATCAACAGGTACAAAAGGAAATGGAAACTGTACCCAGGTACGATCTTATTATAGTAATGGGAGACCTAAATGCGAAAGTTGGAATACACAATAATTATAACTAAAGAGTAATGGGGAAATGCGGCAGTGGAACAGTAAATGAGAATGGGGACAAATTAATAAGCTTCTGCAGTATTAACAACCTGGTCATCGGAGGAGCACTTTTTCAACACAAAGAAGTGCACAAGTTAACATGGGAATCACCAAACGGACGAGACAAAAACCAGATAGATCACATAATGATCAATGGCAGATGGAGACATGCACTACAAGACGTGAAAGTAAGAAGAGGCGCAGATGTGGGAAGTGATCATCACCTAGTAGTAGCAAGACTGAAGGTGAAACTCAGAGCTGCTGGACCAGTTGCAGTCAAACAGAAAAGATACAACATCACGAAACTTAAGGACCCCCTCACCAGAAAAGCGTTTGTGGTCGACGTAAAGAGACGATATCTGATTACCAAAAGCCAGGAAAGAACAGAGACCGACGATGTGGACCAGAAATTCAACACCATCTCAACAATATATAAAGAAAGCAGCAAGTCATGCTTGGGATTCCAGGAAAGAAAGAGCCAAGACTGGATAACACAGAAACGCTAAACACCATAGCGAAGAGAAAGGAAATGAAAAGGAAGAAAACAGAAGCTAAGTCTCCCAGGTTAAAGGCAATATATAGTGAACAGTACAGTCAGCTGGACAAGGAAGTAAAACGTCAAACCCGTGCTAACAAAAGGACATTTCTGGATGACCTTGCAAGACAGGCAGAAGAGGCAGCACTGAGAAATGAACAAAGCACAGTTTATAAAATAACTAAAGCTATCAGTGGAAAACGAGGTGCAAACAACATAACGTTAGTAAGAGACAAGCAAGGAAATCTCATCACCACAGCACAGGGGCAGGAAACAAGGTGGGCAGAGCACTTCAGAGAAACACTGAATAAGGAACCACCAGAGACTCAGCTGAATGTTCCTGAGGCTGAAAGTGACTTAGACGTAAATACAGACATTCCACGAAAAGAAGAAATTATCACAGCTATCAAAGGGCTAAAAAATGGAAAAGCGCCTGGTCACGACAATCTGAATGCTGAGCTATTCAAGACAGACCCTGAACTAGCAGCAGAACTATTAGAACCACTATTTGCACAAGTCGGGAAACTGAGACAACACCAACAGAGTGGAGTAAAGGAACAATTGTCAAATTGCCCAAGAAGGGCGACCTTGCAGACTGCAACAACTGGAGAGGAATTACCCTCCTCTCAGTTCCCAGCAAAATACTAGGCAGGATAATCATCCAGAGAATTTCAAAAGCAGTTGATCATAAACTGAGGAAAGAACAAGCGGGCTTCAGAAAGAACAGAAGATGTGCAGATCATATATTTGCCCTCAGGAACATTATAGAGCAGTTCTCAGAATGGCAGAGACAGCTGTACATTAACTTTGTTGATTTGAAAAGGCTTTCGACAGCATACACAGGGACAGCCTATGGAAAATTCTGAGGGCTTATGGAATTCCCAGCCGCATTGTTTCCATTATAAAAAAGCCTCTATTCTAACTTTACGTGCAGTGTTGGATCGAGTAATGTAACTTTCGAAGTGAAAACAGGAGTACGACAGGGATGCCCCTTATCAACAACATTATTTTTGACAGTCATAGATTGGGTGATGCGCCAGACAACAGAGGGCAGTCCAAGAGGAATTAGATGGACAACGTTTTCTACACTGGAAGATTTGGAATATGCAGATGACATTGCACTGCTCGCGCATTCACACCAACACATTCAAGACAAAACTGATAGACTGAATAAGTATGGCCAGCAGGTTGGCCTGAACATCAATCTGAAGAAGACAGAGGTCATGACACTAAATGTGGGCAATCCTGAGCCAATAACAGTAAGAACCAGAAGTTAGAACAGACAGACACATTTACTTACCTAGGAAGCATAGTAACACCTGACGGCGGAACAAGCAAGGACATTAACAACAGAATGAATAAAGCGAGAACAGCCTTTGCTATTCTCAACAACATTTGGAAGTCTTCCCAGTACAGCACAAACACCAAATTAAGACTGTATGAGAGCTGCGTACTTTCTGTGCTTCTCTATGGTGCGGAATGTTGGAGAGTAACAGAGAAGGAAATGTCGAAACTGTCCTCCTTCCACACAATCTGCCTAAGGAAAATTCTCCGAATCTTTTGGCCAAACACCATCAGCAACCAAGAACTACTTATTCGGAGTAACCAGGAGGACATGCACACCATCATAGCTGGCAGACGCTGGAGTTGGGTTGGCCATGTCCTCAGAAGGGACCCTGATACCATCGCAAGAACAGCTATGCTATGGACCCCCGAGGGAAAGCGAAAGAGAGGCCGACCAAAAACAACTTGGCGGAGAACTGTGGAAGCTGAGATGCAAAGAATGAACCACAGTTGGGGCACTGTACGAAGGATGGCCGCCGACCGAGCAAAGTGGAATCAATTTGTTGCTGCCCTACAAGACGCCACCAGGCGTGATGGCCGCTGACTGCTTTGACGGTTGGCGGTTATGGATCAAAGAAGAAGAAGATATTTCTTGCCAGTTGTTCAGTTAATGTAATTTCCATCACCCGCTTTCTCACACAAAAAGATACGGTTTAGCTGACTGAACTAATATGATAGTTATTTACTGATAATGGACCATAGAATTCGCGTTATATTTTATTTTGTGTAATTATATAAGTGACTAGTGTTAATATCATACGACTAAACAAACAGACGCCGACAATCTAATAGCTATTAATGACAGCCGATATTTGTTAAGTAGCTTATGGATTATTAAATAATAATTGACATTGTGCGCTGAACGTTAACGCGCGTGCAAAGGAGCGGGGAGGGCACATACCTTCACCCGAGCTAGAGACGCCGCGCTAAGCGAAAGTGACCGGATGAGAATAGGCTAAAGACACCGTGTGCCTTTTAACTTTAATCAGGAATGACGGAGAGGATGAGAGATCGTCTTGTCCCCTTCCGTGCATATATATGTAGAGATATAATAGTGGCATTTTTTATAATGTTTCTCTATTTTAGCAGACCTGATCAAACGGCGACCAGCGGTCTATTGTGGTCTATTTTGGTCCTTTTCTTCATTTACTGATTTGATTAATGTGGTCTTCTTCTTAGCTTACACGTCCCCAAGTTCATTTGTGAACAGGATTGGCCAAAAAAGACACATAAACATTTAAATAGTAAATTTAACTGGACTTACAAATACCCAGATATTCATTCAATTTTATCAGCCCACTGTGGCGTAATACCAATAACATTTCTATCTGACTTTTGACAGTTGTATCATCGGATTTATCCAGCAAGTTACGCTGTTTCAAAATCGGCAATCACTACAGAGCCAGCCAATATGATTTACCATCACCATCATAAATAACAGTTTTAGCAACCAGATGTTTCCTTAGTACTGTGAACACCAGATCTAGGTTCTACCTTAACTATTCGAGGTGACATTTGTTGATCCAGGAATACACCACCAAATTTGGCGTCCCCCTCATAAAAATCTTATTTGTTATAGAGAGTGGACTGGGGCCGAATTGGATAATACCCCTGACACTTTATATATTCAGGAACCATTGTAATTCCAATGGGATATCACCAGAATAGGGTAAGCGTGATTGATGTGGCCACGTATTACAGAGAGAGAGAGAGTCAATATTTTCTTAGTTACAGAAACTGTACCATCATTTATTTTCTTTGCTTAAATCTTTACGGGATAGCATTTAGTAGGAACTTTGTTCTTTTCTTTACTGTCTATTCTGTAACATAGTGCTAACCTTTGACCTTTGGAGTTATTAACTTGTTGGGTTCTTTTTCTCAATAAGGGGGAGGGCACATGTACTCTGATATTTTCTATGTATGAATTCTGATTTATTTGATCTCTCTTTAGATATTCGATGTTGTAAAGTTTAATGATAATATACAACAAAAGAACTTACCTTTGTGTGTTGGTCAGACCCATACCCAATTTACCATAGTTTTTCGCGTTTGTGTGTCTTGTTGTCACATAACATAGTTGTGTGTGTGTAGTTAACCTTATATTTACATATATAGGGAGGTGCAAGATTGTCTTTTACTAAAAGATAGTCGTATAGATAGGCTGGACTAGAGAAACTACTCATTCCAGAGACAGATATTCTCCTTAAACTATCCACTCGTGAAATCTATTCTCACACCTTTACTTCTCACGTACTTATCACCATCCTCTCTACTCAGGCGGGACCATAAATATTTTCAAACCTATCTAAATTTACGACAGGGTACCAGAGCAACTCTTGGAAGGTTATTGGCGGCTGGCGTGATGCTGACCACATCACCCCATAGTGTGCTGATGGTCAAGAAAATATGGGTCACTTTTACCCATTCAGGACACTCTGAAATATTCCTTCACGCTTGTGATTTCCGCTTGGAATATGCTCACTGGAACCTATCTGTAAATAGTCCGTGGCTACAATAATTAAGACTGAAAAAACCAGGTCCCAAAGGATTCTGTCTTAGACGAATAAATCTGAAACTACTGGATAGTGAGCAGACTACTGTTTGCCATGATGTAAGATTAAAATATATATTTAAAAAAACAATAAAACTCGGGTTTAGAGTTATATCGGGCTAAACTGATTTTAACACTTGAAAAACTCCAGCTTCGGTCGCATCTGACACAAACCAGGACTAGCCAAGAAGAAGCTGGACAGAGTGGGGAAGCAAGGGAACCCTAAATTAAACGCCAGTTTATTCAGGGTCCCGACACACTACGAAAGCCTGCAGCAACAATAGTTCGGGGACCGCTTATTAAATAAAATTCCAATTAGTCCAGGCCAGCGTTGGCAGGCAATCTATCAGACTTGTTCGCTTATGTTTTCTTCAATTCCGCCCAAGATGTTTATTCGGCCATGTAACCCAATTGTAGGGATGCAGAGGAGAGTCCGCCCTGCAGGACTGGATTTAATGTTCTTGGGAGGCTTACTGTTTGAAATTCTGATTCTCCTACAGCATCGTTCGCCTCATCATGTTACTGTAACACCCCACTCTCGTTCGCTCCTGTATTAAAAACACTTTTTTTTAAAAAGAGCTTTGGTTATTCTAACCCACTGAGTAGTTCCAGCCACATGTACAAACTTATGTAGAAATCGATGTGCAGTGTCAAAATCGCACGATCAGAATCAATGGTGCTGCATTTCCCATAAACCGTGTAAATGTTTTATCACATTTAACTATCTCAAAACACATAAATTATATCTTCCCAAATTAATTTTACGCACATATCACAACTAGTAGGCAGAGTTTAAAATTAACATCAAATTAAGGTTTACAAATATTATCACATGTAGGTCACATATAACATCACAAACAGGTCCTAAAATTACTTTATATACAATTCATAAATATCACTGTACACAGGTCGAAAAGTAAAAATCGCACGCAGGTGACAAATGAAATTATATACAAGTCCTACAATGACTTCTTTTACAATTCATAAATATCACCACACACAGGTCCACAAAAGAAGTCATCATACTTAGGTCCAAATATAACATCAGAGACAGGTCACAAATAAGAAGATACACCGTTTCCTAAATAACATTATACGAAGATCCACATATAACATCACATGCAGATCACAGATTACATGACTGTTCCCTGAAGGATCGTTTTCGAAAGGGAGTCATGACGAGTTACATGCCCAAACCAGGCAAGCTTTCGACGTTTCACTATTGACAAAAGTGGTTCTTGGTGGCCTGCATAGGTGTTTATCTTCTCTCTAACATAGACATTTGTTTTGTGCTCTTTATAGCAAATGCGCAAAATTCTTCTATAACATTTATGCTCGAAAGCCTGAATCCTTCGTTCCGTATCTGCAGTGAGTGTCCAGCCCTCACACCCATACAAGAGAATAGATAATACAAGTGATTTGTATAATTTGATCTTCACAGGAAAACTGATGTTACTTTTCCATATCACGTTCAACCTTGTCATGGCAGCTGAGGCCATCTCAAATCTTGTCTTGATTTCTTTAATTGATCTTCCATCACTACAGTACAGCACAAACACCAAATTAAGACTGTATGAGAGCTGTGTACTTTCTGTGCTTCTCTATGGTGCGGAATGTTGGAGAGTAACAGAGAAGGAAATGTCGAAACTGTCCTCCTTCCACACAATCTGCCTAAGGAAAATTCTCCGAATCTTTTGGCCAAACGCCATCAGCAACCAAGAACTACTTATTCGGAGTAACCAGGAGGACATGCACACCATCATAGCTGGCAGACGCGGGAGTTGGGTTGGCCATGTCCTCAGAAGGGACCCTGATACCATCACAAGAACAGCTATGCTATGGACCCCCGAGGGAAAGCGAAAAAAAGGCCGACCAAAAACAACTTGGCGGAGAACTGTGGAAGCTGAGATGCAAAGAATGAACCACAGTTGGGGCACTGTACGAAGGATGGCCGCCGACCGAGCAAAGTGGAATCAATTTGTTGCTGCCCTACAAGACGTCACCAGGCGTGATGGCCGCTGACTGCTTTGACATATATATATATATATATATATATATATATATATATATATATATATATATATATATACATATATATATATATGTGACAGGGGCTAGGTGTGCCTCACACCCAAGACCCGTGCACTAAGAAAATTTATAAAGGATCGTTTGACAGGGGTTGCAATTATTAGTTGCTTGCAACCCTCTCAGCAGCAGACTTAACAATTCAAGCAACCCAAAGCCTTATGCAGATCAACATTTAATTCTACCGAACAGAACCGAACACCAATCAAACAATCAAACAAACACCCAGTCAGTGTTCATAGACTGTCTGAAAAACAATAAATAAATCAATGTCTAAGTGAACATCAATAGCATGGATAATAACACTTACCATACAGAAAACATGTGCCCACCTGATATCATCAACTGTCTCACACACTCATGCGTGTCGTCCAATGCGACTAGTATGGTGTTGTGCATGAGGCTGGCAATCGCACCGGGTAACGTAGGTTGCTACCGAAACCACTACTGCAAGAGCATCTGAATGCTTCATGCTGAGACAAACCACACCGGTGGCCCCATGCTCCCTCAGGAGCGGAGAAGAGAAATATACATCTCCAAGTACGCCCACGTGCTCTCACAAACCATGTTCACATAACAATAATTAAATAATAATCAACTGGACATAAAATGATATTCTTCAATACATGTACAACAAATAATCTCAATAATGAGAATTAACTACTACCTCTCAACCGACCCACATCAATACTCGTCCCTGCACTCTGAACATGTCGTAAGTGACGACTGGTGCTGCTGGCCACAAGCGTGTCACATATGACCCCTGATGAGATTGGGAACTCATCACATGAAACACATTATTACAGAAACAACCACTGTAATAGCATAAAAACGCTTCTGTTGACTTGTGGTGGACACCAGCCGCATTGGTGTTTCCATGCTCCACCAGGAGCAAACAGAGAAATACCTGTCTCAACTTGCCTAACGCAACCAAGGAGTGGCTCTAATCTCACCAGAAATCTAAATGACTATTCTCCCTTCACAGTAACCACTAAAGATAAACAGTAGGATAATCAATCATCGTGAAATACGCTCAATTACTTTTACATTAAAGAAATAAAATATAATTATTCTCGACTTAAACCAAACTGGAACTAAATACACAGCGTGTCACCTGGCGTAACATTTACCACGCGGGGCGTATTATTCCGACTCGCTGGCGTCGCTTTTTATCACCACGAGGCTGCTATCTTGCTATCGTTAATCTTATCTAAATTCCAGTGAAATAGCCTCACACTATATCTGCCTTTCTGAAGAATGAAATAATCGCTCTTAAACTTTCACATCTATCTACCTATTTATCTCATTAAACATTAAAATAGCCACATCGATATAATTTCAGAATCCTAGAAAACTAATGCTAATTTAAATTAACTCACGTGCTCAAGGCATTTACAGCTCGGCTCTGTCTAAGCTCGTATGTTCTCTTCTGGGCGGCTCTCTCACACCTAGCCCCTGTCACAAGAAAATTTATAAAGGATCGTTTGACAGAGGTTGCAATTATTGGTTGCTTGCAACCCTCTCAGCAGCAGACTTAACAATTCAAGCAACCCAAAGCCTTATGCAGATCAACATTTATTTCTACCGAACAGAACCGAACACCAAACAAACAATCAAACAAACACCCAGTCAGTGTCTGAAAAACAATAAATAAAACAATGTCTAAGTGAACATCAATAGCATGGATAATAACACTTACCATACAGAAAACATGCGCCCACCTGATATCATCAACTATCTCACACACTCATTGATACCGACTAGATTTGCTGGTTTCTCACTGAATGTAATTAAACGTTAATGTTATTAGTCTGTTTACACCCACTGTTGCGAGTGTAGTGGTTTGGTCTATATCATCGCCACACAGGCTAATTCAATATATGTGTGCTGCTGACCTGTCACTGTGTCTGGAATGTTGACCTGGGTGTGTGTTGATATGTTCGCACACCACAGTACGTACATAAGGGTACATGCAGGAGTCAAGAAGGGTTGCAAACGACTGGAACAGTTCGATACTGTTTATTCCGTTACAACACAGATACGATGACATAAATGACACACATTCGACAGCAAAACACGAATCATAGTATATAATTTCCACACTGCATCAATACCTAATACGGCCTGTCCTAATCCTGGACTTATAATAGCTTAATAGCTTCATACATCTCCACACTGCAGTTAATATATAATATGGCCTGTCCTAATCCTGGACTGATAATAGCTTAATAGCTTCATACATCTCCACACTGCAGTTAATATATAATATGGCCTGTCCTAATCCTGGACTTATAATAGCTTAACAGCTTCACAAATCTTCATACTGCAGTTAATATATAATATGGCCTGTCCTAATCCTGGCCTAAACAGTACTTCAACACGCACTAAAGCCTGCATCATCCGGCAGCTATAATAATCTTCAAAATATGGCCTACAAAAGTACCTTAATACACAGCGAAGCCTGCATCTCCCGGCAGCTTCATTAATCTTCACAATATGGCCGACAAAAGTACTTCAATACATAGCAAAGCCTGCATCACACGGCAGCTATAATAATCTTCAAAATATGGCCTACAAAAGTACCTTAATACACAGCAAAGCCTGCATCACACGGCAGCTTCAATAATCTTCAAAATATGGCCTACAAAAGTACTTCAATACATAGCAAAGCCTGCATCACACGGCAGCTATAATAAGGTTCATATGGCCTAAACAAATCTTCACTGCAGTGTATCACATAGGCTGTACACACAGCGAAATATATAAGTCGACATTTTCTCAAATCCTACGTAGGCATACATTATCCAAAAACACTGGGACTCGACCTACACGGTCCACGCCCAAAACACAACTCCCTCAAATCACACACTAGTCCCGCCAAAAAACCCGTCACGAGATTCGGTTGTCTTGAACACCGTTCTCGATAACACATGCAGACTAGCGAGCTATTCACATAACTCAAAACAGTACAGAATAAATACATTAAACAGCGTTCACACGCTTATCTGTACTCTGTCACCCGAAAATAGGAAAAGATAATTCTATCCTAAAGTCAAACAAGTATCCGCTTAATCAAGCGTTGCAACTCGAAATTTAATTTGTCTAAAAAAACCATTCTAAAGATTACTTCCCCTTCCATAAGTTCCACCTGCAACAGTTACCACCCGCTCCGGGAAAAAAAAATGATTCTATCATTTTTTTTTTAAAAATTAACTCCCAAAAACGAAAAATTTAGAAGACAATTAAGCTCTAACATATGCCTACAAAAATATCTTATTTTAAATCAAAATTAGATATTTACAAGAAATATCAGCATTAAAGTGAAAAGTGGCAATTAAAGCATACAGCATAATCAGCTAAGTATAAAAAGTAATTAGCTAAATATACAAATATGATCAGTTTCAAAATTAATTCAAGTATACGTATATTTAGTACAAACCAAACCGACAACAACCGATCGAAAGAGAAAACACAAGATCAATCAAAAGAAGAATGATCTGTAAAAAAAAAAGAAAGTAAGATCTCAACAATACCATATACTCATAATTAAGTTGGACAATTACATGTAAAATAAATACAACTATCATAAGTAGATATATCATATCAAATCATATAACCACTCCAACAATACAAAGAATAGAGGTATAAGTGTTGAAAGAAGACAAAGTATACAAATAGAATCAAGTAAAACGAAGATGAGGTACGAAAGTATAAACAAGATATGAAATCCATACCGAAAAGACAACAGAAAAGAAGGAATTAAATGAAGAATAGTTACCAAAGACAGATAGAAAGCAAAGGCACGAACGCAGAGAAAGTCAATAACAGTATATACTAATAACTGTTTTGATCAGATAACCTATTCAAAAATAAATATATAAACATGATCGAAAGGCACAACACAAAATATCAAAGTATATCTATACTAATACCACCAAAAATAATTTATAACTAAACAAAAGCCTAATAAGTAATTTAACTAAGTTATAAGAGTTATACAAAACTAACATAAATAAATTATAGGCATCGAACAAACAAGTAATAGCATTACTATAACTAATACGACCAACGCACAATCAAGCGCTAAAAATAAAAAATACATCATAATAAAAAACAACTTTTTACAAGAACTAATCAATCTACATATCAATGATATCACGCAGTCAAATGCTGTGCACACACAACAAAAAATTACAATGCCAAAAAAAAAATCATTTTTTTCAACAGTACCGTACAAACATTTTTTTTTTTTTTTTTTACGATAAATTACATAAAAACATTATTTAATCTTTAAGTAATTTAGTAATTCTTTAAGTAAAACCTAATAATGAAATCAATATTTTAACAAAATGAATGAAATATAAAACAAAAATCCTATCCCGAAGAAACCTTTAAATCAACACATGTAAATTTAATTTATCCTTTAAGTTCTTTCTGCTGACAATTACGTTCAGCTCCGTACAATGCTATTTAGCTATAACTTTATCTCTTATTCAAATCGATAAGATATACATCTATAAATAAATCTACAATCTGTTGCTAATATGAAATATAAAAAAGGTTCTATAAAAATATCTACAAAAAAAAAAATAAGTTTTTTTTTTTTTTTAAATAATCTGCTAAGAAAATAATCTACATGCCTGACTGGCAAGAAATCAAGTTTTGGAAAAATCGAAGTTTCACAAAAAGTTAACAAATCCAAATACAAGATCATGTATGATACATGCAAGCTATTTTCAAAATTACATTTCACAACATACCAGATAATACACATCTTCTCTGTATGTTCTATATATTAATTAACCATGACATCAAAACATGAGAAAAATATAAATTAAGTGAATAACGAACACTCAGGACTATCTAAAAGTAACCACTACATCAACACAATAAATGAGTTTGTGCAATCTCATCATGTACAAAACTATCCTAAACAACACAGTTGCAAAAATTCTAAGTTGAACAGAGTAGTATAAAGGATAATAATTACATACTACACATTATCAACACAATAATATATAAATAGCATAAAAATGTATTAATACATCATCAAAATACAGACATATAAATAACAATAAAAAATTATGGCAATCAAATGATGCATAGAAATAATCATTACAACAAAATTATATGTTATTTCAAAACAACAACATGTCATGTACTAATATAGAATACAAAAATATTTACTATCTTCACATAAAAAAAAAATAAATCAGACGCGAAATCTCCCACTCTCTTGTAAACATGCTTGACCTTCAGAAAGCAACACCTCAGATTTAGTTTGACGCTGACAGGTTTCGGTTGACTACTCGAGCGGAAAGTTGACTCACATTTCTGACTGTCAATATGTCACAGAAGCCTTGACCCTTATCGTAACGTAGCTTCTGTCAACAAATACAAATGAAAATTTCCATTTTACTCAAGTGAAATTTAATGAAAAAAACGTAGAAATCACGTTTACAATTACCCAGTACCGGCTTGTGTAAAAACCCGGTCTCTTCACGATGTCACTAGCTCTCTCTATCACATGTAGATATCATAGAATTCTTGGGGACAACATGACCGACCTTGAATGTCGCCGCTGCCTTACGCTGAAACAAAGTCTCACATTCACAACAACAAGTAGAGCAAGCAATAGTATTCAAGCATCCACTGTTATTTTTACTCTGTTTACTTTGATTATAAATGACTCTGGGCTCATGTTGAACTAAATTAGCACAATTGCGCTTATTATTTGTTCTATGATCAAAATACTTATTATTATCGTTGCCTTGTTTACAAATAATGACTTAAGTCTTTTGTTTAGGAACATTCCTCTGGTGATGTAAGGCAACATTTGAAAAGCTATTATCTCTATCATACTTTCCAACATTCTTACAATCACTTTGAGATTTGTTAAATTGTCTACAGTATCTACGAAAAGGAAAATTATTATTTTCTGATCTCCCTTGGTACTGTTTAATCTTGGGGTTATCTCTCTTACTAGAACTGTTTTTCTTCTCCCTTATGGGAATATATTTACCAATTGTTTCAAACTGACTGTGCTGAGTTTGATAACTGCCAGAAACAATAGTATCTCTATTGTTCCGCATATGGGTTTCATCTTCGGAACAAGTAGTAATAGTCTTAACACCCGCTATTAATTTCTGAGTATTTCCAGTAGTAGAGAAATATTTGTTCTTATGAATCTTGACCTGAAATTTATCACTTTTCTTTTCCTGACCAACAGAACTGGTTGTTACACAAGAATCTTTGTTGTTCTGACGCCAAGAATTATCACTGGAACTATCAGTAATATTAGAACTAGGAAAGTTGTATTTCCCACGATAAGATCTATATTTACTATGTATGACATCTCTCTGAGCTACTTTCTGTCTATCATTGTCAACATTGACAGAAGAGCACCTTTTGTTTTTCAAAACCATATCTAGTAAGCCAAATATTCTTTCCCTTGCTTCCGCAATTTCATTATCTTTAAGTGAAATCGTTTCACTTAACCTTTTATTTAACTCCTTAACAGCCAAAACTTTGTCGCTTTCTTCTGCTAGCAAATTTTCAATTTTAGCGACCTTCTCTTTCTCAGCCGTCAACTCCACCAATGTCTTTTTCTCTAACTGTTCTTTATTTGCTCTCAACTGCGTCAACTCTATCTGAAGTGTTTGAGTCTGGACATCATCATTGTTTTTCATAATCTCATTACTCTTCTTGGGGGGTACAATATTCATCTCCCCAATTTGATCACTGAGCATCGCATTATCATTCATCACCTCATGAAGCATTTCTATGTAAGTCTTCTCACAGACATTTCTCTCAACCTTCAATTTCTCATACATCTCTTTCTGTTCTTGAAGTTCCCGCGTGAGATTACCTATCTGAGTTTCCAAGTCTTGGACTTTGCTTAAAGCTGAATTTAATGTAGCTTGTGTACTAGAAAGTTCTGAGTTTGATTCAAGTATCTCACTTTTAAGCCTATACACAGTTGCCTGTAGTTCGTTCTCTTTAGCAACACCTTCTAGGAAATTCTCTCTTTGCTGTAGAGCACTTTGTTTGTTTACTTTTGCTTGTTTCTCAATTCTCAATTCCCTTTCCTGCTCATCAGATGTATGGTTGTGGATTATTTTGAACATGCTTTGCATTATATGTCCGTGTTCACGTTCAATATACTGTTGCAAAAACACACGAAGGTGCCGTAGCAAATTCACCAAATCCTTGGCCATTACCAAATTGCAAACACACTTAAAGTTGTGTTCAGCAAATAACTCCAGGGATGTTGACACATTAATCAAAAAATCATCCATTATCCATTCTCCAAGTCGTGCACCTCTCAATCCCTTACCATCTCTACCTACCACCAATGCAGACACCAACATAGGCCTTATATCTGTAGGGCACATATCACGATCCATGGTGATTCACTTACTTAATCAACTATATATAGTAATCACTTATAGTTATGACAAATTACTGTCGCAAAAGGTTTGACAATTACCCTTCCAGCTCACAAAGTTAACTATTTGTCAAGAAATGAGCTTATTCCTCAATTCTGTATCACCAATCCTTTTTATAGCACCTTTATCAAGTCATATCATTATCAGGAAAATCGACATATGTCAACAGCCATTAACACCTATGCATCAAATCTTAATCATATGTCAAATTAGACATAAACAACAATAATAACAAAATAAGCAATTAGGGAGGCCTAGCGACATATATGAAGTGACACAATTTACACAAGACACAATCACTTATCTGTCAATGATCCCGCTTCTTTTCCGCCACGACACTGGATCTCACATAGACTGCTAAAACCTCCTATGCGGGCAAGCACTGCAACTTGATTCGTTTCTCTTCAGGTAATTTCGTCAATATGATATGTGCTTAACAATGCACAAGTTGACAGGAACCATAATACAGCACACACTGCAACTCTTGACTCTTCTGTAGTCTGAAATGCACACGGCAACTCCGTGTATCATAACATCTTGAACTTGTGATGGTGACAACTGGCACAGGTAACCCGAATATTGCAGAAATCTGTCACAACCCGTACAAATGCTGGTACAAATACTGTCCAAGTCTAATTGAACTTCCTTGACCACTGCAGACGTTGTTGTCGTCTATAGGCATGAAATAGGACGTCAATTGCTACTGGTGTAAAGTTGCCTTCTACCAAATAAAGCGTGTGTTGTTTCTCAAATGCGCCACCCAGGCAGATAATATTTAGGTCACAGTTCTGAAGTACACCAGATTCAAGCCACGCCCACATAGGGCTAATTATAACAAAGTCATGTGTTCTACACTCTTGTCACGTGAAAGTCATATGTATTATTTTCAACTTGTAGTGACTGATCCTCTAGATATGTTATGGTCTGGTGGACAAAATTTGATTCACATTATCCTCTTGCTTCAAGTACATATCACTGTAGAGGTAACAATTTCTTAATTGTATACGCCACTCAGGCACATCTTAAATCATATCCAATGATACGAAAACTACGCCACTTAGGCTATCGACGCGAATAGTCGTAGATGTCAGATCCTGTTAACTGAAAACCACCAACTGATACACCCCCCTTTATTCTCTTGTTTCCAATAAATGTAATTAAACGTTAATGTTATTAGTCTGTTTACACCCACTGTTGCGAGTGTAGTGGTTTGGTCTATATCATCGCCACACAGGCTAATTCAATATATGTGTGTGCTGCTGACCTGTCACTGTGTCTGGAATGTTGACCTGGGTGTGTGTTGATATGTTCGCACACCACAGTACGTACATAAGGGTACATGCAGGAGTCAAGAAGGGTTGCAAACGACTGGAACAGTTCGATACTGTTTATTCCGTTACAACACAGATACGATGACATAAATGACACACATTCGACAGCAAAACACGAATCATAGTATATAATTTCCACACTGCATCAATACCTAATACGGCCTGTCCTAATCCTGGACTTATAATAGCTTAATAGCTTCATACATCTCCACACTGCAGTTAATATATAATATGGCCTGTCCTAATCCTGGACTGATAATAGCTTAATAGCTTCATACATCTCCACACTGCAGTTAATATATAATATGGCCTGTCCTAATCCTGGACTTATAATAGCTTAACAGCTTCACAAATCTTCATACTGCAGTTAATATATAATATGGCCTGTCCACATCCTGGCCTAAACAGTACTTCAACACGCACTAAAGCCTGCATCATCCGGCAGCTTCATTAATCTTCACAATATGGCCTACAAAAGTACCTTAATACACAGCGAAGCCTGCATCACCCGGCAGCTTCATTAATCTTCACAATATGGCCTACAAAAGTACTTCAATACATAGCAAAGCCTGCATCACACGGCGGCTATAATAATCTTCAAAATATGGCCTACAAAAGTACTTCAATACATAGCAAAGCCTGCATCACACGGCAGCTTCATTAATCTTCAAAATATGGCCTACAAAAGTACTTCAATACATAGCAAAGCCTGCATCACACGGCAGCTATAATAAGGTTCATATGGCCTAAACAAATCTTCACTGCAGTGTATCACATAGGCTGTACACACAGCGAAATATATAAGTCGACATTTTCTCAAATCCTACGTAGGCATACATTATCCAAAAACACTGGGACTCGACCTACACGGTCCACGCCCAAAACACAACTCCCTCAAATCACACACTAGTCCCGCCAAAAAACCCGTCACGAGATTCGGTTGTCTTGAACACCGTTCTCGATAACACATGCAGGCTAGCGAGCTATTCACATGACTCAAAACAGTACAGAATAAATACATTAAACAGCGTTCACACGCTTATCTGTACTCTGTCACCCGAAAATAGGAAAAGATAATTCTATCCTAAAGTCAAACAAGTATCCGCTTAATCAAGCGTTGCAACTCGAAATTTAATTTGTCTAAAAAACCATTCTAAAGATTACTTCCCCTTCCATAAGTTCCACCTGCAACACTCATGCGTGTCGTCCAATGCGACTAGTATGGTGTTGTGCATGAGGCTGGCAATCGCACCGGGTAACCGAAACCACTACTGCAAGAGCATCTGAATGCTTCATGCTGAGACAAACCACACCGGTGGCCCCATGCTCCCTCAGGAGCGGAGAAGAGAAATATACATCTCCAAGTACGCCCACGTGCTCTCACAAACCATGTTCACATAACAATAATTAAATAATAATCAACTGGACATAAAATGATATTCTTCAATACATGTACAACAAATAATCTCAATAATGAGAATTAACTACTACCTCTCAACCGACCCACATCAATACTCGTCCCTGCACTCTGAACATATCGTAAGTGACGACTGGTGCGCCTGGCCACAAGCGTGTCATATATGACCCCTGATGAGATTGGGAACTCATCACATGAAACACATTATTACAGAAACAACCACTGTAATAGCATAAAAATGCTTCTGTTGACTTGTGGTGGACACCAGCCGCATTGGTGTTTCCATGCTCCACCAGGAGCAAACAGAGAAACACCTGTCTCAACTTGCCTAACGCAACCAAGGAGTGGCTCTAATCTCACCAGAAATCTAAATGACTATTCTCCCTTCACAGTAACCACTAAAGATAAACAGTAGGATAATCAATCATCGTGAAATACGCTCAATTACTTTTACATTAAAGAAATAAAATATAATTATTCTCGACTTAAACCAAACTGGAACTAAATACACAGCGTGTCACCTGGCGTAACATTTACCACGCGGGGCGTGTTATTCCGACTCGCTGGCGTCGCTTTTTATCACCACGAGGCTGCTATCTTGCTATCGTTAATCTTATCTAAATTCCAGTGAAATAGCCTCACACTATATCTGCCTTTCTGAAGAATGAAATAATCGCTCTTAAACTTTCACATCTATCTATCTACCTATTTATCTCATTAAACATTAAAATAGCCACATCGATATAATTTCAGAATCCTAGAAAACTAATGCTAATTTAAATTAACTCACGTGCTCAAGGCATTTACAGCTCGGCTCTGTCTAAGCTCGTATGTTCTCTTCTGGGCGGCTCTCTCAAAAATACACCAGTTTCGCCGCTTGCTATCCCTTTTATAAGCCCTGGCCTAACCACTCAACTTACTTCGCGCAACGCGTATTAATCTGCGCCACACAGATAACACACGCGATTATTGCTCATGAAAACACAGATTTACACAACTAGAGCAAAAACACAACTACTTTGTAGGCGTTATTATGGCCTTGTAATAAATCTGCTTGAAGATAACGGGGTGAACAGGCACTAAACCACAGAGACAATATGGCTGACCAGATGGGGCCAGCGCCGAGAACGACAGATCTCAAGATGGCGCTGTCACACACACATACACACACACACACATATATATATATATAAATATAAATATATATATATATATATATATATATATATATATATATATATATATATATATATATATATATATATATATAAGTCTTCCTCATACGTTTGCTTTCATACTACAAATGGCTGAATAAACAATTATTTGTTTAGTTTAAAATAAACATACAACAAATTTAATAGTCAATTAGTTCAGCAAGTTAAAATAAGGATTAAATGGGGGTGAAAGGTAAATTAAATTTTTCCTCACAGAGGTTGGATAGGGGCGCTATCAATGTCCGTGTTTTGCGGTTGTCTGTGACCAAAAAAAACTTAACTCCAGATAAATCCTGCAGCTGTGGTTCATCAATTCTGTGATGACGGAAGCCTTCTCCACACTCTCTTACACTGTAGACGGTTAAGGTGGATTCTTTTCCCTCACAATAGCGGCGTGAATACCACAAATCGTCTGATGGCTTGTAACCACAAACTTTAGACAACTTACTTACTTACTTACTTACTTAGTCGTTCCCCTTCTACCGTGAGGTGTAGAGGTTTGGAAGAGAGAGCGCCAGACCATTCTATCAGCTGTCTTCTTCCTGGCCTGGTTCCATTCTAGTCCTCGGTCCTTCAAAGATTGTCTAATGTTGTCCTCCCAGCGGACTCTGCGTCGTCCTGGAGGTCTGGATCCCTGGCTCTTTGTTTCCCATGCTTGTCGTGGTAGCCGATCTTCTCCCATTCTGCAGACATGGCCAAACCATCTTAGTTGGGACTGTTCTATTTGGGTCTGCTGCGGATGGGATTTTAGGCCTTGACGGATCGTCTGGTTGCGAACCATGTCTCTTCTTGTTACTTCAACCACTTTCCTCAGATACCTCATTTCTGAGGTTTGGATCTGGCTTTTGTGGGTTGTAGTCATTGCCCACGACTCGCATCCATATGTCAAGACTGGGACATAGGTGGAGCGGTATACAGCCATCTTCGTTTAACTTTAGACAAACAGAAATAAACAAATGCCTGCTAAGTACATTTGTTCGCCGCAAACTAACAGGCCCATTGTCATGAGCTCCACCCATCAATGTTAACCTCTCAGAAGAATTAAATTCCCGAGCACACAGTGTAACTCAGGGAATATGATGAAAATTCACCAATATCCTTCTTGGTGTTAACTAGGAAATTGCTTCTGGAGTGCGTGAATAATGATTTGCCTGAATTACAATTAAAAAAGGTACATAAATCTCACAAGATAATATGTTACACCTTAGGCGCATGTGAGGTAATCATCACTCATTACTCATCACTACTCCCGTCGGAGTCTGGGGTCGCTCTGCTGTCGGGTTTCCCGCACGACTAGTCAGAAACAATCACCAGCTCTTGCAGTAGTGGTTCATGCATATACTATTTTCATTGGTGAGGTTGCCAGCCTTGTATATAACCACTTAGCAAGAAACCAGTAGAATTTACATTAGTAAATAAATTATTTACACATACCCCATAATTTTGGGAATACATAATCTCCTTGCACAGATTTAGACTGGACACAGCTCTGTATTAGATGCTTCGAAATCACTTTGGTCTGGAAATTAGAGTTAATTCCTCTGACGGCGGGTGTTCTGCGAAATCCTGGCCTGGGAAAACTTTTGTTAAATTCCTCTATGACTTGTGATCAAATTCCTAGGATTCCAATCTTGTTAATTAAAGTCCTGGCCCCTTTAAGTTTCCAGTCTTGTATTAAAAATGCGTGTTTACCTGTGAATTCCAAAGTGCCCAATACTCAATCTGTTACTTATAGACAACCAGTGTCTCCTTTTTCTTTCTGGCTTTCAGGAGTCGCTGATATGACTTGTGCACTGCAGTCTCTCTGTATGATCTGTATCTGTGCTTTCATCACACTATTTTCTCAGCTCTTAGTGCAAATCACAGATTGCACTTCCGACTAGTGTGCCAATAAAATACATTGTATATTTCAGCTCCTCAAAATGAACCAATCCAATCGAATCTCACTCAGCACTACATTGGTAGGGGCGTTTTTTTCAAATTCGAAAAATACCCTCACGTGTTTCAAAATATTAAATTTAATATCCACGCGTGATCTCTTACAGTGATGTCATATCGTTGCGTCAGACTTCCGCCGGTAGCTTGGGCACAACCCATAAACACCATCTGTGAACACATTTGATGTCCAGATGCTACCTATCGCCAATATTGTCTCTCCAGATAGATTATCGTGATAATCACACACAGGGATGGTCCCGTGAAACGATAAACGCATACACCACCGGTGTAATCTGCCCACCTCAGACGGCTATCTCAGACGGACAATATTGGCTTCTATAGATGTTGATCGGGTGAGACAGTCTTTTCATGATAAGAATCTCGCTCGCTGAACGGTGGTAATGACTGGGTATTGTTACGATAATACCCCAGTTCACCTGGGGAAACGTAAATAAGTCTGAGGAGTGGTGAACAAGATAAAGACAGTCCCATAGCAAATACTTCCGTAGGGGAGTGGAGTGTTAGAGACTTTCCCCTACTAGATCCAGCACAGAGAGTAAATAATGCTGCTTAAAATATGTCACATAATAATGACAGGGGAGAAAAAAATAAGAAAATATCACTCTCACGGGAATGTAATGCAATCCTGCCGGAGTGGACTTGAGATCGCACAACCATATCGTCATTATATATATATATATATATATATATATATATATATATATATATATATATATATATATATATATATATATATATATATATATATATATATATATATATATATATATCACATTCCCTCTCTCACTAAATAATAAATACATAAATATTTATATAAACACTCACATAAAAAGATATGGAAAAGCGAACTGAAGACAGACACAAGAAGGATGAATAAGACGTGGAGAAAATAGAAGAGATGAACAGAAGAGCCTTGGTTTGGTCTAATTAAAGATCTATACCCAATAAAGAAGAATTCATATTTCCTTTACGTTGCACTCTAGGCTCTGAATACGACGAAAGCAAAAATACTACTTTGGCGCCTTTTCTTGTCTGACGCCTGAAACAAATAGTTATCGCAATGCTCTTTCTCGTGACTAACTTTTAAAATCATTATTTAATTTTGTACGTCCTCTAAAACACTACATCATGGAGCAGGTCGTTGTAGGTACTAGCAACTCGGGCTATATCCCGGGGCGCTAAACGCTTTCAACAAGAATTATTTTGATTTCATGCTGTGATTTACAGAATAATGTATTTCAAACATGTTATAGGGGCGCCAGAGTTAAGCTTCGCCGCTGGGAGTCTGCAACTCTAGAACAGGTGAAGCCACGGAGTTAAGCTCCGATCATTCAGTCCAAGTTTCGGTCCTGCCTGCAACCAAATTTTGCTCTCTCATAACTGCAGCTGGCTCGTTCGGCTCTGAAACAGTATCCTTATATGGACATGGGCCTTTTGCGTCAGCCCAGTTCATTTCGGGCCTCGGCAGCTTTTCTCATCTCACCTTTTCTTAGGTTATTCTCCAGTTTCTGTATGTCATATATACCTTTTCCTCTACAGTTTCATGTCAGAGCCATATGGCACTATATATATCTTTAAACGTTCTCAAGAACCATGCTAACCATCATTATAATCTCCGCAGGTCTGCCCTATAAGATGTACCAGCACAGTCACGACAGCTCTGTGAGTCCAGAGAAACGCAAGCAAAGACGAATACGGACAACATTCACCAGTGCCCAACTCAAAGAGCTGGAGAAAGCGTTCGCAGAGACCCACTACCCGGACATCTACACCAGGGAGGAGATAGCCATGAAAACGGATCTGACAGAGGCCAGAGTTCAGGTAGACGTCGTACAATTTGAACACAAGTTCATATGCAGATGAACCCCACTGGGGTGGAAGTAAAATTTGATTAAGAAAACAGGCGCCATTTACGAACACTTTGATCTGCCTAATAAATGATGCATGTGATGTAATATGGCTGATTTCAGTTTTCATATACTCCCAACTGAAAAGAAAAAGAGAAAAAAAAACATTATAATATGAAAACGCACAGCAAATAGCAATGTAAAAATATCAGCTATAAAAATAATAAAATTTATATAGAAGGTGGAACAAAACCATAGCAACAAATGTTCCAGTATACATTGCCTCTTAAACAAGTATTCCGTATTTTTCTAGGTTTGGTTCCAGAATCGCAGAGCGAAGTTCAGAAAGATTGAAAGAATGAAGCAGCCGTCTCAGTCTAGTTCCCAGTCGAGCAGCGGCACGGTTAAACAGGAACCTAACAGCACTAGCAGCAGTAACAGCAATCAGAACATCAGTAGCAACAATAACAACAGTAGTAGCAACAACAACAACCCCACGACAAGCAACAACAATATTAATGGTAGTAACAAAGATAAAGCCAAGCCTTCAGAAGACTCTCATGGTAAGGTTTGTGAGGAGAGAGTGGAAGTGAGAGAGTGAAAGTGAGAGAGTGGAAGTGAGAGAGTAGGTGTGAGAGAGTGGAAGTGAGTGAGTAGGTGTGAGAGAGTGGAAGTGAGAGAGTAGGTGTGAGAGAGTGGAAGTGAGAGAGTAGGTGTGAGAGAGTGGAAGTGAGTGAGTAGGTGTGAGAGAGTGGAAGTGAGGGGGTAGGGGTGAGGGGGGGAGGGAACCCTGGAGGTAGGGTGAGGGGAGGGGGGGGGGGGAGAGTGGAAGGGGGGGGGGGTGGGGGGGGGGGGGGAGTGGAAGTGGGGAGAGTAGGTGTGGGGTGGGGGGGGGGAGAGTAGGGTGTGAGAGAGTGGAAGGAGGGGAGTGGGGGGGAGGGGGAGAGGGGGGGGGGGGGGGGAGTGGGGGGAGGGTAGGTGGGGGGGGTGGAAGTGAGTGAGTAGGGGGAGGAGGGAAGTGAGAGAGGGGGGGTGGGGAAGAGGGGGGTGGGGGAGGGGGGGGGGTCGAGGGGGGGGGGGGGGGGGGGAGGGGGGGGGGGGGGGGGGGGGTGGGGGGGGGGGGTGAGAGGTAGGGGGGGAGGGGGGGGGAAGTGAGGGAGTGAAAGTGGAAGGGGGTGGGGGGGTAGGGGGGGGGGGGGGGGGAGGGGGGGGGGGGTGGGGGGGGGGGGGGGGGGGGGGGGGGGGGTGGTGGGGGGGGGGGGGGGGGGGGGGGCGGGGGGGGGGGAGGGGGGGGGAGGGGGGTGGGGGGGGGGAGGGGGGGGGGGGGGGGAGGGGGGGGGGGGGGGGGGGGGGGAGGGGGGGGGGGGGGGGAGGGGGGGGGGGTGGGGGGGGTGGGGGTTGGGGGGGTGGGAGGGGGGGGGGGGGGGGGGGTGTGGTGGGGGGGGGTGTGGGTGGGGGGGGGAGGGAGGGGGGAGTGTGGGGGGGGGGGGGGGGGGGGGGGGGGGGGAAGTGGGGGGGGGGGGGGGGGTGGGGGAAGGGGGGGGGGAGAGGGGGGAGAGGGGGTAGGGTGAGAGGTGGGGGAGGGGGGTAGGGTGGGGGGGGGAGGGAAGTGAGGGGGGGGGGTAGGTGGGAGGGGGGGGGGGGAAGGGGGGGGTGGGGGGGGGGGGGGGGAGGGTGGGGGGTGAGGGGGGGGTGTGAGAGAGTGGGGGGGTAGGGTGAGGAGGGGGGGGTGAGTAGGTGTGAGAGAGTGGAAGTGAGAGAGTAGGTGTGAGAGAGTGGAAGTGAGAGAGTAGGTGTGAGAGAGTGGAAGTGAGAGAGTAGGTGTGAGAGAGTGGAAGTGAGAGAGTGAATGTGAGAGAATGGAAGTGAGCGATCGATAATGAGAGAGTAGGAGTGAGAGAGTGAATGTTAGAGAGTGGCAGTGATGGAGTGAAAGTGAGAGAAAGGAAGTGAGAGGGTGGACATAGGGAAGTTGAAGTGAAAGAACGGAAGTGGGAGAATGGAAGTGGAAGAGTTGAAGTAAAAGAGTGGCAGTGGAAGTGAGAAAGGGGAAGTGAGAGAGTGGAAGTGAGGGAGAAGTCGAAAGCATATTCGTAAAGTTGGGATTACAAGAGTTAATGATAATGGAAAAACTGCACTGAAAGGATTAGTGTTTAATTAACCCTGCAACTCACTTCTTATGATGACGCTCTGTTATTGTTTTGACTCGGACGAACTGTTTGTCGACTCTTTACCATGAAAATCATTCTTTCTTTCTTTCTTTCCTTCTTTTCATTATTACTATCAAAACGTCTTGCATATCTACCGCTTTATCTTGGCGATTGCTTTGCTGAAATTTCTAACGCTTTGAGACAAATATATTTCCGTCAAATTTATCTACTGCAGAGTTCATAGTTCAAATATGGTATATAATATCCAAACTTTTACATTTTCAGGGCACGTACACACCAGTCACGAATCCAAATGGACATCACCAGTGCCACAAAGTCAGCCTGCCATGAACAAACAGAACCAGCCTCACACTGGACCGCCATCATCTTTGCATGGACCATTTTCCAGCATTCTGAATGGTCCCGGGCATGACTTCCATTCTGTCAGTTCGTTGGATAAAAATCCTTCACTTTCTAATGGGCTGTTATATTAAAACCTGTATTACATTGTTAGAATACAACTGTTATATTATTATTAGCTGCATGTAGAGGGCAAACAAGAAATAGTTGTTCAGGTATTAGACTTAGCAATTGTTTGCAACGGGACTTGCAAAACGCTGACAAACATCATAAGACAACATGAAACTCTCCAACAAATGAAGACACATATTCATGACATAAGTAAGATGTACAAACGAATTTAATATCTTTCAAGCAGTAGCGTAAAAAGCCTATCCGGCTAATACTCTTTCTCCTTGATGTGATAATCCAGGGCCCTTTTCTATATAGTTATTAATGCCTGCCATGCGCATCGGGACTTCTCTGGAGGCCTTACATCCGGTAACCTAACAACCATCCAAGCAACCAACCAAGACAACAAAAACCAAATAACCAAAGCAACACGAACCGAACTACCAACCAACACACCAAGGAACAAAATCAATTAAATTAACCAAAAAAGAGCCAACCAAGCAATTAAACACGAACGAAATAACGAACAAGACAAAAAAAAAAAAAAAAAATGAACCCTACAAACAATTGAAATGAACCATACAAACAAATCAACGATCCGAACTATGCAAACAAACCAATGAAACGAGCCATACAAACAAATCACCATGAATCAAACTACCAACCTATAATTTTTGTTATCAGGCAACAAAAGGAAAATACACACATGCAATAGAAGAATAAAACATCAATATAATGAACGAACATTCCTTGATCATGAAATAAACCCCTCATTATAGTGGTGGTGGGTGAAAGAAGAGGGGTCAGAAGAAACATAAGAAGAGACCAGAGAAATTGTCTTGAGGATCTAGCAAGAAAGGCAAAGGAAGCTGCAGCTAAAGGAAATATGAAGGACCTGTACACCATACAATAAAGATAACAAGGAAATAGAAGCAACCAATGGCCTCATCAAAGAGAAGAATGAAAAACTGTGTAGTAATGTACACGGGCATGTATTCTGAGGAATTTTTCCCACCCCAGACATTCGACTACGGGAAGAGTTCAAGTCTAAATAACGAAGAAATAAAGATACAATTTCTAAAAGATGGAAAAGCGGCTGGTCCATATGTCATTTCATCGAAGCAGATATTGTCACCTCTAAAGACACGTATACAAATGGTTTTTGGTAAAGTCTTAGAAAGAAGAAATTCCAGAAGAATGGAAGGAAGGATATCTGGTCAAGTTGCCTAAGAAGAAAGATTTACAAGAGTGCACACATTACAGAGGAATAATGTTACTATCAGTGCCAGGAGAAATATTAAACAGGTTATGCTTGAGAAATTAACAGAGTCCATAGGTAAACAAATGAGAGATGAACAAGCAGGTTTTCGACAAAACATATTATGTAGAGACCAGACAGTCACATTCCGAATAATAGTTCGACAGAGTTTGGAGCTGAACTTGCCTCTTTATATATAGATGGTCCGCTAAAAGTAGTGTAGGGATTTGAATGACATTAAAAAAAAATATTTAATACATTAATTTTAGTATTAATATACATCTGTGATTTAAATAACTCATGTATGAAAAACATTTTCACTCAAGTGTTGACCCTAAGCAGCATGTGCTCTCCAAGTCCAAGCAAATGAGTGTATTTCACACCCATTAGTTTCCATAGTTCTTACAGTCAAGAACAAGGTCACTGAAGAGGCTCGGTGAAACGGTTGAAAGGGCATTGTGTTGGCTATGGAGCAACCGCAACTGGCCATGGAATTCAAGTCAGGACAATCATTTATATACAACATAATCATTACTTTCACTATGGCCTCATGCTGGCAGCATGCATTAAACCAGGATTGAAGTTGAAAATCGCAATCAAGGTGGAGAGGGTTCAATCCCTAGCTCAGGCGGGACGACAACAGGAGGCGAACACTTGGGAGTTATGACCCCTCAGAGTGTAAATAAGATAAAGGGCCCAACGGAGGGACTACTTCAGATGATCAGATTTCTTCATGTTGTATCTCTCCGTACAGAGTGTCCTATCATATCTATTCGTGTATGTAACTTGAAACTTTAAGTATATTATTATGTCAGTATTAACGGAAATGCCATCGGCTCAAGTTCAATGTATTATATTCATAACAATTCAGTGGCGTGATAAAATATATTCTTTCTGTTGATTTTAGTTGTACTTTGGAAAGCTTTTCCCGCAGTACCAGAATGTATCAGCTACGAAATACAATACATTCATAATCGGTGTTACATATTTCTTTTTTAATTACTAGAACATATTATGGTATTAAATTATAAATGTTACCCATGATCGGTGCAAAGTTTAATGCTTGCATTAACGTTTGTGAGAAAATGTGCACATTGTAGCAACATCATCAACATTTTTTTCGTATTAAAAGTATATACTCCCCTCATATTTTAAACCAATGTTTAATGCAGTTTTCTGTAGTAGCGGGTGCTTAGGGTGTGCTATGAAAAAGTTTATACAGACAAGATAGCTGGGGACGGTTAACGTCTTCGATTATTTATCAATTGTTTCTTCTGCAAGGTCAAAGCTGGAATTAATACGCTCTTTGTTTCTTTATTCACCTGATAATACGGAATGGCGTTACAGGATAATACGGAGTGGCGTTACAGGATAATACGGAGTGGCGTTACAGGATAATACGGAGTGGCGTTACAGGATAATACGGAGTGGCGTTACAGGATAATACGGAGTGGCGTTACAGGATAATACGGAGTGGCGTTACAGGATAATACGGAGTGGCGTTACAGGATAATACGGAGTGGCGTTACAGGATAATACGGAGTGGCGTTACAGGATAATACGGAGTGGCGTTACAGGATAATACGGAGTGGCGTTACAGGATAATACGGAGTGGCGTTACAGGATAATACGGAGTGGCGTTACAGGATAATACGGAGTGGCGTTACAGGAAATAGTTTGCTATCACTGGATTGGAAAATCACATCCTATTTATTATTCATCTTATTTGGAATTGAAAACAATAAATATCATAATTATAACCCATCAGAGGGGTTTCTCGCTTTTGATTGGTTTTTCCAAAGCTTCACAGCCAATGCAAACAGGATAGTTTTCATCATTAAATTTTAAAACAAAGGAAATAGTTTATTATCGACTGCAACATTTGGTCCGAAGGAATCACGTACTTCTTTTATATTTTGGTCGCCACCCCATCAATCCATCTTCTCCTAGATCCCTCTCCTTCAATTCCGATATTGTAACCCCATACTGCTGGCTGGTTGAATAAGTTTCTGGCTATCTCATCTTTGGTCTCTCGCTTCTATTCATGCTGGAATTTAACCTCAAAACTATCTCATCATTGGCCTCTCACCGTGACTCTTGTTACAGGTGTGCCTACCTGTCTCATTATTGATCTTTGATGTGGCTTTTGCTGGAGTTGCCATAATAGTTTTTCTAATCTCTTTGATTATATTTCTTCCCTTTATGCCCTTCTACTTGCTTTTTTTTTTAAATATGTGTAAATTTTAAATATTTTCGAGCCTTTATTCATTGGCTTCTGTTTTTATCTCTTCTGTTGTATTCAGGTCTATTCGGTCAAAATTTAGGCCGATTTTCTTATCTCTTCTGTTGCATTCATATTCATTGGAGCATAATATATGTTGATTTATGATTCTGTAGCGAAAAGGTCTTACTGTAGTAAAGAATAAGGTTATCCTGGACAAAAAGATGTATCAGATGATACCAGGATAGTGCCAAGTAAGAGACTGGTCTTACAAGAAATACCCCCTTTTCTGAACAGAATAAGGGTGTATCGACATCAAAGGATAGGATCAGCTGTATAAACCTCCAGGTGTGATGAGAGTGAATGTCCTGAAAGTATATTTGCTCCCTTTCAAGATCCGCCTATGATATTATGTATTATTATTTGATTATGTTGGCTAATTGTGCTAGGGGTATTAATTATTGTCTATCTCTATAACTATAATATGTATCCAACAAAACTTGTAACTCAATGTCAATAATTTCAACAAGTCTGATGGTACATATTTACAATTTATTAAACCTATACCGGTTCTCTTTTCGGTTAGGTAATTTAAAGAAATTCAAAGGTATTTACAACATAAAATAAATAAACATAGAAACTTTAATTGTCAAACAGAATCCTGTCTTGAAAGTTCTATTTTTCTCTACACTGATTAATTATTATAATACATTATATTGTGTCACTGATGTGAACTGTGAAGGTAGTAATATATTCATTCTATCCACAAGGATTCATCTTACCCTGTACTTGTATCTTTTATTATTCTTATACTGGTGTTAGAGTCTGAATAGGCTGACCAGTGGAATTTCTATCCCACTTATCTTGTTGGGGTGAGATGCATCCAACTCCAGCCAGGATCACTCAATGTCTGGATCTCCAGGCTGGGAAAACAAGGTAACCAGTTCTATGAACTTCAAGAACTATCCCACCACAGAGTCCCACCGAAGTGGATGTCTCGTACAATCTTGGTAGTTGCAGGATAAAACCCTCAGGCAATACACACAAACTGTATTTTTGCCTTCAGTTCAATTAGCAAAATTTTAAATATTCATTATCTTTCTTAATTCTGGACCGATTTTGATCATTTAAAGCTAGAATTATACTGTGAATTTATCTCTACCGTTCTATATAATAATTGTTTAGGTAGCAAAATGCATTTTAATCTATGCATGCTTTAACTAACTAAATTTGGGACTATCCTGATGTATCGATGTCATTTTAAACGATCTTTCTCTATAAATGAACTACTATTTGAGGAAGTCTTTGCACCTACCTCTAAAGTAACATTCCCGTTGTTGAAATATCTATACCTTTCCGTTTAAACATCTTTAGTCCTTAAGAAATTAAATAAATTCGTACTATCATTTATACAAAATGGGCCTCTATGTTAAGCATAAAATGTTCCAGTATACACACCACGAAAGGAGCGTTTTGATTGGATATTGTATCGGACAGTTTCCCCCAGTAAGGCTTTCGGTATGACGCGTTGTAAGGCAGACCAAATCACGACATATTCCTTATGGTGTGTTTAGGTCAACTAGCGTCCGATATAGGGTGCTTTTTTCTGATCTCTTCGCTTATAAGCTTAATATGGTCCGCTCGTGTCTTTCTGACTGCTTTTCAGGTCTCCTTTGCTGAACATCTGCTTCAAAGATGCCCAACATATGGCCGACACCAGTAACACTCGTGGAAAAACTCTACGGAGATGCAAACAGCCTCAAGCTGACTACTGCTTTCTTTGAAAACATTCAAGTAGACGTCTGAGAGTGTACAAAGAAGAAGAAGAAGACCTCCTCTGAATTCTGTGTAACCGCGGCTGGTCACGGTTGATATCATATATAACACTAGGTGGCAGATGGCAGGCCTAGTGACGTAATTTAAGTTTACAACTTCTCTTTTTATCTTCTTTCTTTTATCTTCCAAGTTATTTAGTTGATATCATTACTGGCCATCTCCGCCAGAGGTGTAAATTCCTGGATGATACTCTAATCCTTTTCTTGTATACTTCAGGTTCGTTCAGTTCCTTCTTTGATGTTAATAGTGACTTCGTATAGTGGTAGTTTAAATGTACATGGCATACGATCAGCAACTCATAAAGATGGAATCAAATTCACTCTGATCCTTCAAAAACTTTTAATAACTTAATAAAACAACAAGTACAATGGGTCATTCAAATGATAGAGTTCTCATAGAAGCCTGTACTTGGTCTTTGGTACTTCAGGTTAACTCATACATGAATTCTATGTCTCGTAAACTTCCGTATTCCTCTTTAACTTATTCTTTTCTCCTGTAGACTTCCTTAGTCTTCCCAAAACCTGCTCCTCTTTCCTCATATACTAATGCTCTTTATAAGCATTCCATACTTTATTTGTTACTTAAATATCTTCCTCGACGAACTGGTCAGACAGGTCTCTATAACTGCTCCTAGCAACAAAATTCATCTCATGCATAAATAATTGTATGTACACCCTTCTGATACTTACAAGTGAGAGAGCATATTTGAAGTTCTTCTATAAAAGTCGACATTCACTTTTTCTTGAAAATCATATGCAATTCTGGATACTTCAAACCTTGTTCAATATGGCTCCTCTATAATATCTCTAGTTTCCTTCAAATGTTTACAGCCTTTTGATATTTTACACATAGTCGTTATATGCTCATAACCATCCGTTTTCTTGGTACGTAGTCGTAAAGTACTCATACTGAAGTGACAAATCGTGCTTCTGCAAGATTCTTCTGTAAACAAAATTCTATTCTGTGCAAAATATAATCTCAGTTCAATACTTACAACAACAAAAAACCACAGCATAAACGCTGTTCTCCTTTCAGAAATACACCTTAACTGTGAACTACAGAAACAAATACTATCTCCCGATAGAATAACACTGGCTAGTGATGGCTGGACATCAAAACATATTTTCATATCAACCCTATCTGTAAAACCACAGAAGGTTCATCTTGTCCACATAGCAATCACACCTTCTTCCTGAAGCACAACTCAGGACTCACTGTCATCTAATGACCTCTGGTCATTCCGCGTGGTGTGTTTTTTCTCGCCACTCTTCTGATTCGCTGACACAAATCTTTTTACTTAAATTTATTGGTCGCGCCTTTTTTTCTTGTTCTCGAACTTTCTATTTACAACTCAAGATAATCACTCACTATTAATTAACGTGAGAAGGTATTCTGAACCGTTGTCAGTTAGCAATATTATTATTTTCATTCATTATTTTCTCTTGTGAGCTGTCCTAAATGTTTATCCCACCTTAACAATAGCATGAATAATGCTTGGGCAAACCCCACGGTGACATTCTGGTCTTTTTCTATTTTGTTTACTTTTATATGATAATTTGTGTGTGTGTCAAAGATTTAATAAATAATCTAACGATGCCTGTTTGTTATGTCTGTTTTATAATGCCATGGCAAGTATGATTTGTGGCAACATTTTTATGTTATTTTAAATTAAGAGTGTTTGACTTGTGATAAAATTTCAGTATCTTTAAGTTGTCTTCGTTCTGACATTTGTGACCTGTGCTTGCCTTTTTGCTTGTCTTGTCATCACCAAGTCTCAGCATAAAAAAGTAACATACATAGCTACGCAAATGTAGCACAGTCTCAGAAAACTGACGACAGAAAGAAAGAAAGAAAATAAGAAAGAAAGAAAGAAGTCTCAAAAGCCTTAGTCGGCCCCAGAGACTTTTCAAGGTGGTGAAAGGCCTCGTGAACAGAGTCAGGTACACATATTTACAGCTGGATAGATTGGAGCGTGACGTGACATGATACGAACTGGTGCCTTTGCCAAGATAAGCAAGCGCTTTAACCAGCCTGCAAATACGACGAACATCCAGGCACCAAACCGGGAAGTCAAGGACAATTTGGATTTTTAATTCGACGTTCGCAAAGCTTTTTTTTTTTTTTTACATTTATCTCGAGGCTTTTCTCTTGTCTTCGTTCTGCGAGTTCACAGCACGGTATAACTAATCTTATAATCTCGTCTGTTATGTGTCTGTTAAATTTACATTGTTCAATCCATCGTATATGTCACATGTTTATTTGCCGATTAAAAAAAAAAATAAAGATACTTAGAGCGAGGATTTTCGAATTATAGTATGCGTACTACTTGTGGTAGGCTAGAAGATTTTAGGTAGACAACCTTTTTTTTTTTAAAATAACTAAAAATAAAGTAAAGGGCAATACAGGTAAAACGTGAATAAAGCAAATATCATGAGTTTTACGAGTATGCTTGACAGGCGATCCCAACGTGCCAATTATAATGTGTGAAAAAAGATGTTGATGTCATTATAGAGACTCAGTCAGACGCAGCGACATCACAAAGTGTGCGGGAAAAAAATTACGCAAGCCGATATGCCCGTAATTAGACGGAGTAATAAAACGTTTTTTTTTTTTTTTTGCAATTGTTGTTGTGTGTTTGTTTTTAATAAGTGCCGAGGTAAGATTTTAAAAGTTATCAGTACATTTACAAAAACAATTTATAATAAAAGAGATGTTCATTAATTAGTCAAATTTCATTACATTGACATTTTTGTGTGTGTGCCATTCTCCCTTTCTCGCTTTTGATCGGTTGCTCCAAAGCTTCACAGCCAATGCAAACAGATAAGTTTGACCACAAAGATCCAATGAGCTGAAACTGGATTATAAAGGCATGTAAATAAATATTAGACAAACATAAAGGTATGTTTTCAGGCACTCGTAAGAAATAAAGAAGTAGAACACTAGACAACAGAAAAACAACAGACGTGAGTGACTTACCCAATATTCGAACCCCGGACCTTCCGTACGACAACACCGCCTAGCTATACAAGCGAATCACACTATCCTCCCGGCCAGCTAGGCATCCCCCCAAAAAAAACAAATAAAAAAAAAGAAAGATACTTTACTGACCGGTCATTAGTGCGAAACACAAGACAACACCGGAAGTTTACAATGGGTAGCTTAGCCTTATTAATGACGCAATCACTTCTGTCGTTCCCTGTCGTAAATTTATTTTTGAGAGGAAGAGTCTAGAAATAGTAGTCCGGTTTAGAGTGGAAAATGATGATGGAAAGCTCAGTGATAGAAAATGTAGATATTAAATAGTTGCTTCACAGCGTGCTGGAGGAGAGTAAAGACAGACTTATTTACGACAAATCGCTTCTCTCAATCTTCTCTTCCGCTCTCCTGGTCAAACAATTATTTGCCAGTTTTCCAGACTCGCATCTGCGCGCACACCGATTTGGTGTTTTTCACACACACAGACGATGTAGATACAAACTATATTAAACGAATAGGGGAAAAGTTGGGCTTTGGGTATATCCAACACAGTTCGATTTAAGTTTATGATGTTTATTTACCGTAAAGATCAAATCACAAAAAAACAATATCAAGTGTTACATAAATTTATCATAAGTACAGAAAAAAATGCAAATATCAAGGTAGGGAGGGGGTGAAGAAGATTGGTATCGACTAAGCCCTTCCCGCTTGTATTAGACAAAGATAAACCCAGTCTCAAGATAGATAGTTATCAGGAGCATAGGTAATGTAACCCAACAGTGAATTTAATTACTCTGAAAGAGGTGTTACAATATTAGTTATGGTGGTAGACAAAAATTACTGTTATCCCAATGGTGTCTTCCCTTTACTAAGCAAAGAAAAAAAAAGGGGGGGGGGATGAAACAGAGTTAACAAATTATCCCACTAAAGGAACAATGCCGGGTATACAGAAAACGTATTACCCGGTAGGCAAGTTAACAAATGGTTTGTTGCAAAAAAATTAAATCTCCTGTCATTCATACACACTGTGCGGATCCACACTCATATACACCACACACTTACCGAGTTGCAGCATCAGACAATCCCTTAGAATGATAAACACAATAATTAACTCTTGACGTATGACAACTGTCTAGTCCTTCTATGTCCCGCCCCAGATAATGCGAGGATTCACTGAGAGCAAATATTCCCACTTATCGCCGGACTTGAAGTTCTAAGAGTTCTAGTGTTTTATTATAAAGAAACGAGTCTATGGGATGGCACTGACGCGGTTCGACATAGGGGTGAAAAATGAGGTGATGGTATAATCATTCACTGCGTGATGATAGCCACTGACCGGGAAAGTTTTAATCCAGTGAGGAAAAACTAGGCTCGGTCACATTCAGGTAAATCGGTAATCTCTCACAATAGAGCAGTATATAAACTATCGCTACTGGCACTGTTCATCTTCCAGTTTATCTTACAGATTTAATTTGATGATAATAATCAAATGTTCTTGGGTTGGCTTTCTTTCATGTAATTATGCTAGCCAGGCCGTACCGGACCACCACAAGATTTACTTTAAAAAAATGTCTCATCAAACTGTCTGGAAGTTTAAGAACCGAGTATGGAAACTCTGAAAGATTTCGTTATTGCTGGGATTGCAAAAGGTGATCAATCTAGAGAAAAAGATAGAAAACCCATAACAACATAATCATACTTTAAAACAAATAATCTTCTAAGCGCGCGATAAATTTCCCGTTAAGCCTATAATACACTCAAGTATTTAATTATGTATTTAATAAACACTGCGCGAGTTCTAGTGGTTAAATCACACATCTATAAATATAGGACTTAACTAAATTTATTAATTATAAATTCCTTCGCGACTTTAAAAGTTAATTTAAGCATTAACATCTATTATCTTTTGAAATAATATAATAGATAGATCATTATATTTACAACTGGAACTATTGAGACGGTTTAATTTAATAGGTTTAAATTAACACAAAATCCAATGAAATATAATGAATGAACTAGACCACTGATCACTTTACACAATATATATATATTACCGCTTTGCACAGAAATAGAATTCACTGCAAATAAAATGAAAATCCATGGGATAATCTAGCAAGATTTCAAATATCGCTAGTGCTACTATCAAGTTCTGGCCAGCGAATGATGAAGTGTCTATTCTAAGTGATCTATTTATCTAAAATGGAATGTAAGTTGAGTGGGACATGATAAACTTGACAGCTTATTTGATCTCACACGAACTTTTGGGGATCTGACCGCCAAATCAAGAGAAGAAGCCGCCCCCTGGTCTTCGTATCTCCGTTCGCTGCTGCCCGTTTCGGCTTTCCCCCGTTCGCTCGGTTGCGATTGACACCGAGACGCGAAATTAGCGGCAAGCAACTGCGTCTCGTATCAGGGACCACCACTGTCTTTGATAACGCCGATAGTCTCCCCTAAAATCCCTCAGTTCGTCTCTTTGATCTCGTGCCGCCTACTAAATGAGTCCCGGTGGAATGAGTTCTGGCAAACGAAAAGTTACAACAAATGTTCAGGGGTTCTAATGTTATGAAAAGCTAAAAGTCCCTTTAAATCATCCATCATATCAGGGAGAATTCACTTGTCAAACTAGACGTACGTCACAATCGTCCCCACTTTTAGACATGAAACCATTTTTCATGTTTCATTTTTTGACAATGGAGGTGACCTGATTGGTGATTTTAGGATGAGTGGTATCTTCAGTTTGCTCTTCTTCCTCTGTAGACCAGTTTCTACTCAGGAAATCAGCCCCGACATTCTGTCTTCCCGGAATATATTCCACTTTGAAAGAATAAACGCTTAAAAGAAGCGCCCAACGCATGATCCTTGCGTTAAATTCTTTATTGGCACCAAGAAATGCTAACGGAGCGTGGTCTGTTTGCACCGTGAAAGATGTACCATAAAGAAACTCATGATGGCGTCTGATACCGTCAATCAGAGCAAGACATTCCCTTTCAACTACGCTGTAGTTCCGTTCCGCTTTATTTAATTTCCGACTGCCATAGGCAACTGGAAATAGCATGTTCAGGTCACTGTCATCGGCTTGAAGCAGTGTTGACCCGATGCCCTGACCTGACGCGTCGACTCTCAGTACAAAAGGTTTCTTGAGGTCAGGCAACCTCAAAATGGGGTATGCAGACAACTGTCCTTTCAAAGTGCTATACGCGTGTTCGCACTTTTGATCCCATATGACCTTATCAGGACAACCTTTCTTTGTGAGGTCAGTCAGAGGTGCCGTCAGTCCGTTGAAGTTCTGGATGTACTTCTGATAGTATGCACATAGCGATATGAAGGAACGTACGTCTTTCTTCGTTCGGGGTCTTTTTGCTGCCATTATTTTCTCCACGTTCTTCTTAATAGGCCAACTGCATCCGTGAGAAATAGTGTGCCCCAGGAAGTCTAACTGTTCAAACCCGATGAGACATTTGCTAGGTCTGGCTGTGAGACCCGTTTCCTGTAGTCTCCTGAGGAGCATAGCAACCGTAGCAATATGTTCTTCATAGGTTTCCGATGCAATTAAGATGTCATCCATGAAATTATGGATATGGGGACTTTGCAAAGGTTGTAGAAGCTTCCTCATCATCCTGGTGAACACTCCTGGTGCGTTATGCAAACCGAACGGCATCACGTTAAATGTGTAATGTCCTTCACTAGTGCTGAAAGCTAACAAAGGTTTAATTTCCTCCTTGACTGGTATTTGATAATAACCTTTGCTGAGGTCAATCTTGGAGAAGATCTTTGCTTTGCTGAGCTTGGTGAACAACTCAGAAACAGTTTGGAGAGGTTCGGGCTGGAATTCCGTTACAGCGTTTAGCAACCTGTAATCAATGCACAGCCGAACTTCCTTATTGGGCTTCTGCAACAGCACTACACTCGAGCTGTAAGGAGATGTAGACTCACTGATAATTCCTGCCTGACGCAGCTTGTCTATTTCTCCGCGAAGTGCATCAGCTTTAGCGTACGGGATGGGGTAAACTCTGGTTCGAACAGGGGTCTCGTTTGTTAATTTCATATCAAATTCAATGAGATTTGTTCGACCAGGTACATCCGTTAAGACTGCACTGTACTGTTTTAGTAGAGCCCTGGTTTCTGTTTGTTGTTCTGGTGAGAGATTGTCGCCGAACTTGACATCTTTAAAGGATTCTGTGGGTTGCAATGGATACTCCATGCAACCATCATCATCTTCCTCGTCTTCCGTTGCTATGGCGACAGCCAGGAGATGCTCGGAGGATGGCACCGGTCTTTCCAAATATTTCTTTAGCAGATTTATGTGGAAGACCTTCTCCTTTCCTTTGATGGAGATCTTGTAGTTGGTACGTGAGATCTTTTTAAGGACGGTAAACGGTCCTTGCCATCCGATGCGAAGTTTATTGCTTCCGGTTGGAAGTAGCAATAGGACTTTCTCCCCTGGTTGTAGTTCTCTCTCTTTTGCAGCTTTGTTGTATCTTTTAGTAATTTTAGCGCGGGCTTTCTTAAGGTTGGTAGTAGCTAGATCCCATCCTAGCTTTAGCCTTTCCTTAAGCTCAGATACATACTTGCTTGCAGAGACGACTGTCTCGTCAGCCTTCTGGTCTGTCAGGGACCGAAGTAAGGCTTCTAGTGGCCCCTTAATAGGTCTGCCAAATAAAAGTGTAGCTGGCGCAAAACCCGTAGACGCTTGGGGTACCTCTCGGTAGGCGAATAAGGCAGCCGATATATATTGGTCCCAGTCTTCCGGTTTCTCCTGACCCAGCTTACGTAACATCATGGTGAGGGTACCGTTAAAACGTTCCACGAGCCCATTTCCGGCCGGATGGTAGGGACTTGTGTGGATATGTTTGGCCCTCAAGATCTTAAAGATCTCCTCCATTAACAGGCTACGGAATTGGGATCCATTGTCCGTCAAAACTTGTTGAGGGAATCCCAACCGTGTAAAAATTTGCACAAGGGCTTCTGCGACATGCTTGGAATTAGTGCATGGTAGCGGTACGGCTTCGGCCCACATAGTGCAAGTGTCAACTAAGGTCAGGATGAACCTGTTCCTTCTTTTGGTCTTTTCCAGAGGACCAATAATGTCGACAGCAACCCGTTCAAATGGAGTCCCTACTATTGGCATTTGCCCCATAGGTACTGGGGGTGTCAAGTGCTTGGGTGCTACCCGTTGGCACTGGGCGCAGGATTTCACATACCTGACAATGTCAGAGTTCATTCCTGGCCACCAATAGTGGTTTTTTTTATTCGCTGAATAGTGGCGTTTTGTCCCATATGTCCGCTAAAGGGAAGAGAGTGCCCCATTTCTAAGATCTGGTTTCTGTACTGCGTCGGTACTAGGAGCTGGTTATTCCCCGTGTCCGGGTTGCCCGTTCTACGATACAATACACCATCCTTAGAAAAGATGTCTCCGTTGTGTCTGGGGTCCTTAGCCATGGGCAGTTTTTTAAAGCAGGGCGCCAGAGTAGGGTCCTTTTGTTGCGCCTCCTTCAGTTCATTTGGCAACAAGTTTGGCGCAGGCTCCCTCTCCTTCTTGGCTTGCCCTCTTGTGGTTACCGCTGCCACAATCGGCTCCTTAGGTCTCCCAATGAACACATATCTACATCCCAGGATAACTGGGTAGATCGGATCATCCATTATGGCCGCTTTAATAACTCCTCTGACAAAGTCAGAGTGTATTTCTACCAGTGCGATAGGAAGCGTCCTGGGTGCGTCACTCCTGAAAACTCCACTAAGTTTGACGGTTTCCTCTGTCTCCTGACCTGGTTTGACTAGGTGTCTAGCAACAATACAACTAAAACTTAATCCAGTGTCAAAGAGACAAGTAGTTGAGGTACCATTCAAAATTACAGTTCCTCGAGTTGAGGGTCGGTCCCCCTCAGGTTGAGAATCACTGACGTTGACTCTACCTTTCGAGGCTGTATGCAAACATCCAATGCGGTTTGCACCGGTTTTTTTGCCCTGATCAGACGTTCCTGGTGTAGGGGTCTTCCCTTTTCCTTGACCTTGGTGGCCGCGCTGCCACGTAGGCTTGTTGGGTTGATCAGAATTGTTGTTGTTGGGGAAGGGGGGGGGGGGGGGGATCGGGTTTTGTAGAATTTCGATTTTTCCTGGGGAGGTTTCTGGGTATTGTTATCTCGTTGGTTATAATGTTGAGAGGAAGTGGAAGAATAGGATGCCTGCTCTAGATTCTGTTTTCGAGATGGCTCATCTGTGGGTTTACGTTTAGTGCTGGGAAGTTCGGCCATTGCATTGCTATAGCGTTCGGCTTTATTGAGTATGTCTTCAAGCCTGACTGCCCCCTGTTCAGCCAAAAATCTACGAGTTTCATTCGACAAAGTGGATTTTATCTGCTCCACAAGAACAAGTTCGAGGAGTCCCTCATATGAAAGAGGTAGGTCAGATAATTCAATGCACTTTGTCAGATAACCCGTGAGACGTGAAGAGAACTGGGGAAATGTTTCCGTGCTCTCTTTTCGGCTGTTTCTGAACAACTGCAGAAACTTTCGGGCAGTCATCTCAAACTGCTGTAGTAAGGCCTTCTTCAACAGGTCATAATCATGTTGATTCGGTCCCAGCTTTGTGTACACGTCATAAGCATTGCCTTTCAGTGACGTTGAAAGTTTGAGCGCCCAGCGGGTACTCTCTAACCCATAAAGATTCGCGAGTCTCTCGAATTTTTCTAGGTAGCTGTCAATTTTTTCGTTAGGGCTAGGAAAAGATTCTAAAGGAAACGACATAGCAGTTAATTGGGCAGACTGAGTGCTGGAGAGATCCCTTGTTTGAGACTGGGGCGAAGACGGCTCTCCATTATTTGAAGTAGAGGCACTCCGACTCTCTAAAGCCTTGAGCGCTAATTCATGCTGTCTTTCCTTGTCTCTCTCTTCGCGTTGTCTCTCCTTCTCTCTTTCCCTGCGGGCGTCCATCTCTGCCTCAATTTTCTTCTGCTCCAATTGACGATCGTCCGCTTCTTTCTTCCTAGCTTCTGCCCTCTCTTCCTCCGCGTCATACCTTTGAAGTTCCTGGTTGATAAACAGATTCGCAGCTTCTGTGTCTAGTCCTGAGTCCTTGGCCTCTTGCCTCAAAAGGGATCTTATCCTAATTCTCTCTGCCATTGTCAAAGAACTGGATGCTTCTAAGACTAGAGAATAGTAAGATGGAACAAGAAGGGGAAAACTCAAAGCCGCTACGAAAAAAAACCAAAGTAAAAAAAAATTTTACTTGAGTTACCTCCTACCTGTACTGTGCAAACTTATCGCTGCTATTATCTGGCAATTAAGGGTCTAAACGCAAGCGACTATGCCACTAAATGGTAAGTTACACTGGAAAAGAATCTACTTTTACTAACAGTAGAGAAAAATTTAAATTAAAACAATTTAAAAGGAAAAAAAAAAATTTTTTTTCCCCTAAATTTTAAATCTCTGACAACAAACTCCGTCCCTAAAGTCAATTATTGAGATGAGACGTTGTTAACTTAATTTTTAAAAATCAGAACAATCCGTCTTTAGCTAAGCTCAACTCTTTTTAACTTCAAAAACCTTAGTGACTGTAAAACAATCACGCAATCCCAGCAACTCTTATAAAGAAAGAAATATAATTATCTCCGCCAGAGGATAATTAAAATAGCAAATATTTTTGTTTATCTGTACTTTCTACTGCTGTGGAGAGAAAACAACCTGTAAATATGCTGTGTGGACAACCCAAATACTTAAAGAACGTTTGTCTAGGGGTGTAATTATTTATTTATTTCCCTAATTCACAAGACAAATCATTCACACTCTACCTAGTTAGACCCAGACTAAATCAGACTCAAAATATCTTTAACCCGGCTATACGATTGCCTCAAATGTAGCTCAAGATCCCAGAACCAGCCCACAAATATGTGTGCATCAAATGTATCTCAAAATAATCCCGGCGAGCCAGCCAAATATTGTCGTAAATTTATTTTGAGAGAAAAGAGTCTAGAAATAGTAGTCCGGTTTAGAGTGGAAAATGATGATGGAAAGCTCAGTGATAGAAAATGTAGATATTAAATAGTTGCTTCACAGCGTGCTGGAGGAGAGTAAAGACAGACTTATTTACGACAAATCGCTTCTCTCAATCTTCTCTTCCGCTCTCCTGGTCAAACAATTATTTGCCAGTTTTCCAGACTCGCATCTGCGCGCACACCGATTTGGTGTTTTTCACACACACAGACGATGTAGATACAAACTATATTAAACGAATAGGGGAAAAGTTGGGCTTTGGGTATATCCAACACAGTCCGATTTAAGTTTATGATGTTTATTTACCGTAAAGATCAAATCACAAAAAAACAATATCAAGTGTTACATAAATTTATCATAAGTACAGAAAAAAATGCAAATATCAAGGTAGGGAGGGGTGAAGAAGATTGGTATCGACTAAGCCCTTCCCGCTTGTATTAGACAAAGATAAACCCAGTCTCAAGATAGATAGTTATCAGGAGCATAGGTAATGTAACCCAACAGTGAATTTAATTACTCTGAAAGAGGTGTTACAATATTAGTTATGGTGGTAGACAAAAATTACTGTTATCCCAATGGTGTCTTCCCTTTACTAAGCAAAGAAAAAAAAGGGGGGGGGGGGATGAAACAGAGTTAACAAATTATCCCACTAAAGGAACAATGCCGGGTATACAGAAAACGTATTACCCGGTAGGCAAGTTAACAAATGGTTTGTTGCAAAAAAAATTAAATCTCCTGTCATTCATACACACTGTGCGGATCCACACTCATATACACCACACACTTACCGATTTGCAGCATCAGTCAATCCCTTAGAATGATAAACACAATAATTAACTCTTGACGTATGACAACTGTCTAGTCCTTCTATGTCCCGCCCCAGATAATGCGAGGATTCACTGAGAGCAAATATTCCCACTTATCGCCGGACTTGAAGTTCTAAAAGTTCTAGTGTTTTATTATAAAGAAACGAGTCTATGGGATGGCACGGACGCGGTTCGACATAGGGGTGAAAAATGAGGTGATGGTATAATCCTTCACTGCGTGATGATAGCCACTGACCGGGAAAGTTTTTAATCCAGTGAGGAAAAACTAGGCTCGGTCACATTCAGGTAAATCGGTAATCTCTCACAATAGAGCAGTATATAAACTATCGCTACTGGCACTGTTCATCTTCCAGTTTATCTTACAGATTTAATTTGATGATAATAATCAAATGTTCTTGGGTTGGCTTTCTTTCATGTAATTATGCTAGCCAGGCCGTACCGGACCACCACAAGATTTACTTTAAAAAAATGTCTCATCAAATTGTCTGGAAGTTTAAGAACCGAGTATGGAAACTCTGAAAGATTTCGTTATTGCTGGGATTGCAAAAGGTGATCAATCTAGAGAAAAAGATAGAAAACCCATAACAACATAATCATACTTTAAAACAAATAATCTTCTAAGCGCGCGATAAATTTCCCGTTAAGCCTATAATACACTCAAGTATTTAATTATGTATTTAATAAACACTGCGCGAGTTCTAGTGGTTAAATCACACATCTATAAATATATAGGACTTAACTAAATTTATTAATTATAAATTCCTTCGCGACTTTAAAAGTTAATTTAAGCATTAACATCTATTATCTTTTGAAATAATATAATAGATAGATCATTATATTTACAACTGGAACTATTGAGACGGTTTAATTTAATAGGTTTAAATTAACACAAAATCCAATGAAATATAATGAATGAACTAGACCACTGATCACTTTACACAATATATATATTACCGCTTTGCACAGAAATAGAATTCACTGCAAATAAAATGAAAATCCATGGGATAATCTAGCAAGATTTCAAATATCGCTAGTGCTACTATCAAGTTCTGGCCAGCGAATGATGAAGTGTCTATTCTAAGTGATCTATTTATCTAAAATGGAATGTAAGTTGAGTGGGACATGATAAACTTGACAGCTTATTTGATCTCACGAACTTTTGGGGATCTGACCGCCAAATCAAGAGAAGAAGCCGCCCCCTGGTCTTCGTATCTCCGTTCGCTGCTGCCCGTTTCGGCTTTCCCCCGTTCGCTCGGTTGCGATTGACACCGAGACGCGAAATTAGCGGCAAGCAACTGCGTCTCGTATCAGGGACCACCACTGTCTTTGATAACGCCGATAGTCTCCCCTAAAATCCCTCAGTTCGTCTCTTTGATCTCGTGCCGCCTACTAAATGAGTCCCGGTGGAATGAGTTCTGGCAAACGAAAAGTTACAACAAATGTTCAGGGGTTCTAATGTTATGAAAAGCTAAAAGTCCCTTTAAATCATCCATCATATCAGGGAGAATTCACTTGTCAAACTAGACGTACGTCACATTCCCTTATTATACAGTATATGTTTTTTTGTTTGTTTATACAATACCAGAAACCTACCCTCTGTTCTATACTACTGTTCTTAAGTCTTCTATCATTTACTAGACACAGTATCAAGGTCTTTGTCTTGTGTGGACTGACATATACTGTATAATAGGGGAACGACAGAAGTGATTGCGTCATTAATAATGCTAAGCTACCCATTGTAAACTTCCGGTGTTGTCTTGTGTTTCGCTCTAATGACCGGTCAGTAAAGCATCTTTTTTGGGGATGCCTAGCTGGCCGTGAGGATAGTGTGATTCGCTTGTATAGCTAGGCGGTGTTGTAGTACGGAAGGTCCGGGGTTCGAATCCTGGGTAAGTCACTCACGTCTGTTGTTTTTCTGTTGTCTAGTGTTCTACTTCTTTATTTCTTACGAGTGCCTGAAAACATACCTTTATGTTTGTCTAATATTTATTTACTGTTTACAGGCCTCGGGTTTCCCTTCCTTATATATCATAAAGGCATGAAATGACCACAAGATCAATTTCACCGTCATCAGGACAAGCAGCAGAAATAGCACATCGTAATCTATTCCTGACATATTTTAGCGGGTTACTTACTCGTTACATACATAATTATTGTACCAGTACTCAGGTTCGCATAATTATTATGCCAGTACTCAGGTTCACATAATTATTGTGACGGTACTAGGTTCACATAATTATTACGCAGTACTCAGGTTCAAATATTGCTGTGCCAGTACTCAGGCTCACATAATTACAGTGCCAGTACTCAGGTTCGCATAATTATTACACCAGTACTCAGGTTCACATAATTATTGTGACGGTATCTAGGTTCACATAATTATTGTAGCAGTACTCAGGTTCACAAAGTTATTGTACCAGTAATCGGGTTTACATAATTATTACTTCAGTACTCAGTTTCACATAATTATTGTACCAGTACACAGGTTCGCATAAGTATTACATTAGCACTCAGGTTCAGATAATTATTGTACCAGTACTCGGGTTCACATAATTATTGCACTAATACTCTGGTTCAGTATAAGTATCGATATATTGTTACAAACACCATTTTAAAATATTGTTGTTAAACAATGCAGGTAATTCGGGTATCGTTTTATTTATTTTCTTTGGTCAAAACGCAGGATCTTTGTGCAGAGATTTGCTCCGCGACATATACTACAGAAACTTTCTTTTATATGTTAAATACATACAATTACATTTGTAATGTCTAAATTCCCCAACCCTAGAACAAGAATGCCGGGCTGGAAATTGGAAACGTGAGATTGCATCCATCTCCAAAAACCATAAATAGCCCTTCCCGTAAACCATTAACTTTTCCTATTCGTGGCATTTCTATACCATTCACTTGTAATATTCTGTGTAACTGTATCTTTCTGTTCTTTTCTCCGACGATCTTCTTTACTTAACATTGCCTTAATAATACTATTCTTCCTATTTTTTTTCTGTTGCGCGATTACATTCGAGATTTTTCCGTTTTTGGTTAAACTACAGCATTCTCAGAAAACACTGTTATGTATCAGCTACGCTCAACTTCTATATGATTTTTTCTTTATTGTCCCTTTCACTCTGTGCCGCCATGCACTCCGTGTTCCCTTTTATGTCAGTTTAATCATGGAAGCCGCCAGACATAACCGGATTAACATCGATTTGTAGGCCTGACCATAATTTCCCCTAGGATCTGAAAAATAGCTCGTGACACGGGCACTCAGTGCGGCTACAGCAAGTTTCGTAACTAGGACCAACATTTTAACTGTGGTGATGGGGATGTGGGGAATAGTTACCCCCTGTCGTCTGTATTGTTGTAGTTAAGGTCTCCTCTCGTTTAGTCAGGTTAATTCTGGTAACTATTATATTTTGCGTAATCGATGTTATTGCAAGTGCAGATTATTTCTCCTCGGAAGAACCTGGCCTCGTGATCCAGGGGTGTCAACCGGATGGTAGAAGAACGGCATCTAGACATAGAGGTTAGCGTGAATACTGAATAAGCAGCTGTGGACTCAAACAAGTGGTTGTTACTGAGGGATATGTAGGATCGTTGTTGGATAGTTGCGTGACAGCCGGTGAGATGAAGGCGTCTTAATTTCTCCCCTTCCCACTGTCTTGTGATTTAGGCAAAAGATATTGGAGACATCTGTCACGGAATTGCCTCCCCTGCTTTGCAGTAGTGGTCCTACAGTGGCCAAATCTCAAGAGTATCTAATATGTGTCTTCAAAGGTGTTCACCTTCGCACAAGATTACTCTTGGCAGAGTTGTAGACAAAAGGATAATGATGCTTCTATCTCAAGGAAGTTTTCATAAGATATTTCAGAAGTCAAGAACAATACTGCGTTGGGCACGGCAATTGTTAACTTATATCTGATCCGCAGCCTTTTATGAAGAATTAAGCAATTATTAATTTTAGCTCGTTCAAGCCCCGACCCTGACTTACTCAGTGAAATTCGTATTATTCTGGTATAGCTCTGTTTAGAGTGTATTTAGTCTTGACTGAGACAAATATGCAGTACATTAAAAATGATTAAATCGACGTTAAGTTTGTATATTTACAAATAACAGATTTAATAATCAACTAAGTTTAACAGTTTAAAAAAATTTGAATAATCTTTAACAGAAAATACTCATCATCGTGTGATGGTAGTGTGTTTTATGTAAGAAGTCACTTTGCCGCTTTTAGGCTTGACTTAGCTGCAAATGGTAGTTTCTCCTCCCGCTGGGTTTTTGGGTTGTGTGCAAATAGGTCACTGGAGTTCTCGCGTCTCTGGTCAAGATTAAAGACGCAGCACGTTACAAGATCAGCGAGTAACTGCAAAGCTGGTCTCGCGTCTCTAAGACCCTCTGATGATGGTGTCTAGCTCGATGCCAGGCCACTTTTACCCTCACTTTGTTCCAGAGATTAGTACCCTCACTGATACCACCAACTAGTATGGTAAAAGAAGAGAAACGAATACCTTCTGAGTATGGAGTTTCCCGACACATACTTATGTGTCCCCAATCTTCCTATTCCACCATCCCATCTACCTCAGACTATACCCTCGATGAGAATTAAGCTTAATCACTCGAGAAACTTTCTTTACATTTAAACTGAATAGCTTTATATTTACTTTACATTTAAATGAAAAGGTTAATAGTATAGATAGAATATGTTTTCATTTACATCTACACTGTTTGAAAAATGTTCACAATATAGATTGAATATGTTTTCATTTACATCTGCACTGGTTGAAAAGCTTGAAAACTTTCATTAATTTTAAAGTGAATATGCTTACATATACATTTACAATGGTTTGAAAATGTAAATATTATAATTAGAATGTATATCATTTCTTTCATCTTTCCCTCCCTGCTCCATATCGAACTTGGGATTACCTATGCTTTTTAGTTCTCTTTAATAAACTAGCAATAAAGCAGTCACCAGTCCTTGCAGTCGTGGTTCACGAAATCATCATTCTATATGCTGAGGTTGCCAGCCTCACATGACTTGGACATCCACTATCAATTTTCACATATTAATATTCACTTGGCAATATATACATATTAGTTCACATGTTAGTAATGAAAAATATAGAATGTAAAATGTATAACTTACGCCAATCTTGGCTCACAGGCTGTTTGCTCAGAGAAGTAGGTTTAAGGCACTTGCAGATGCCTTTTTCACGCGTCTGAGTGGTCGTTACTTTTAGCAATACGTTCCCACTATGACTCTGTGTTTTAGATTCCTCAGATTCTGGTTGTCCTTGTTAAATGGTAGTGTTCATTCTGGGCTCTGAAGTCCTCAAAATTGCTCAAACAATGGTCCGGTCCGATATAAGAATATTGATTCTAACTATGGCAAGGTCTGGTTATCGTCTTGGGAAGCGATTCTCAAAGTGAACTAGACTTGCAAAAATTGTCAGGGTTTTCTGCCCCCGCTTTGCAGGGCTGTTAGGACAAACGCCAAATCAACACAATTGTTATTCGCGCCTCAAAGTATCAGCCAATCTTATTTGAACGTTTAAATTTGTGGCCACTTTATGATGAAATATTTTGCATGACTCATCTAGTGCAAAATTTCAAACGTTACTTTTCTAAAATTGGGCTGTAAACATACGATTATTACTTGGTCAAGTTACGTCTCTCACACTTCAAGATGTCCTCCCAGATTGGGGGATTATCTGACTTGCCTACCCAACGTAATTCAACCGTCGTTATCAGACTATGACTCGGCGCAATTCGGCCGTTTTTTCTGGACATTTCGTGGTTTATCCGCACCTCTAATATGCAAGTCTATTATTCTGTAGAATTGTAACGGATTACTCCCATCTTATACAAACTCCGTCATTAGCCTTTCACCTGGGATCAAATGTGAGACCGTCACGTCTTTGTGACCCAATTAATTCCTCAGGGATGGACCGGCGAATTGAAGTGTGAAAGTTAGGTAAACATTGACCTTCTGATGAGTTTTCTGTGGCCAGGGGGGAGAGAAAAAAATAACAAAATATCACTCGCACAGGAATGTAAAGCAATCCTGCTGGAGTGGACATGAGAGCGCACAAACCGTTTTGTGGCAACACCCGTAAAAAAACCCGATGGAAGTCAAGGGAAAATCACCGTCATATTGTACCATGTACAGTCATGAATGGACACAACCTCGACACAAAGAGAAAAACGTTAATGTGGGTTCCAGAGGAACTACCAGTTACTACTTAGTCCAGTATGGAGCGTCACGCACTACAGGTGATACCTCGCCGTCTTCAGACTGCTGTAAGCAAAATTAAAATTAAAGATACATTGCCCATAATAACTTGGGATGTTAGGAAACTAACGCAGGATAGAAAACTACATAACGTCAGGGACTCGTTAACAACACAAACAGCAGAAGGAAGGAAAACGTAAATACAATGGGCGTTTAATAAACAGTTAGACTAGAGCATCTTCATTATGTAGATGACCAATGTCTTCTCTGACATAAACAACAAGCTATTTAGGAATGGGAAAACACGTTTTAGGCTAAACACTTTTATTTGAAAAAGAACTGAAAATAGAAAAGTCATGTGATGCTGTTCACAATTTTGCGAACGTAACTAAGATCTTTGATTGTGTTCACAATTTTGTGTACAACATCATTCAGTCCTGTGATGCTTTCAGAGCTGTAGTCTTGTAAAATAATTATGACTTTTTTGGCTTTAATTTTATTATGGCGAGCAAGGGACGGGTCATTCGAAGTTCCTTCAGTTTGATAGTTAAAAATATACCACGATAGAGGGTCGAGCTAAATTTCAGCTTCCTAGGTCATACAAAACTTAGTGAACCAAAGGCTCAAAGATTCGAAACATCCAAACAACGCTCAATATCACATTAAATAAAAGTATTTTAAAAACAGATTATCAGCAGGAGCAATAAAAACAGATCTACACATCAATGTTTAAAAAAAACAAAAACAACCAGAAATTAGAATAAATTACAGACAAAAAATGGCCAGATAAATGGAGAAATGCACAGTTTCAACTATTTGGGAAATAACATTAACAAAGAACGAATTTATCAAGATATCAGTGCCAGGATTAACAAAGCCAGAAGTGTTTTGAACTACCACAGAGTAATACTGTCCTGAGTTTTTTCATAGTAGTAAAGGAAAAGACAAGTTTTAGAGATCCACTTTTATTTTTGTAACTAAACATACACACACACACATAACAAAAAGATAAATAAACATTCCATATATTGTACTGAATCTAAACGAAAATTGATGTCCAGTTGTCATTAATCAGTAATTCGATATATTTCAATCATTTAAAAAAATAATTAAAAAAAATGTTGTTTAAACAAAATATCGAATTACTGATTAATGACAACTTCTTATCCACTTTCAATCAATACGGTAGAATGTATGGAACATTTATTTTCTCCACCTTAGTGCGTTTGGTAACAATAATGAAAGGGTATCACTAACATTTGTGATTCTTTCTTTACTTGTTTAATGATTTTAAGTCATAACTGAATATTATTTGATCGGAAATTTTGGGACCCAAAGATGCAGCAATAGAGAATGCAGTCAGCGACTCATAGCTTGACTGCTTGCGTCAGGGTCAGCGAACCAGAGCTGACCAAGACCCTACTCCACCTCCACGTGGTGGTCCTGGAAACAGGCTGCATCACTGCAGTCTGGCTGAGAGAGTAGGGATCGAAGAGAGAAGGCAAACCTGGTCGCAAAAAATGCCGTGCTGAAGTCGGATGTGCCGGCCGAAAGGCACAGATATCGCAGCTCCACTGTAAACAGACACAGAAGAAGATCGGAAATTTCGTTGATGTAAAGCACACAAGACAGTTGGTCATGACTGTCGTACAGATAGGTTGAGAGTTATTTTTGGCCCCGTCTGAGTAGAGTGGATGTTGATAAGTACGTGAGAAAAAAAAGGTGTGAGAAATAGATTTCACGGGTAATAGTTTAAGGAACAAAATATGTCTATGGAATGAGTAAGTTTTTCTATCCCAGCCTATCTATACGACTATAATTTAGTACAAGACAACCTTGCCCTCCTCATACATATAAATATAAGTTACACACACATATATAATACACACACAGCTATGTGACAAAAAGACACACAAACGTGAAAAACTACGGTTAATTGGGTATGGGTCTGAACAACACACAAAGTTAACTTTATTTTGTTGTTTATTATAATTTAAACTTGACAACGTCGAATATCTAAAGAAAGATCAAATAAAATCAGATTTACATACATATGAAAAAAAAAACAGAATAAATGTGCCCTCCCCCTGTGGAGAAAAGAACCCCAAAAGTTAATAACCCAAAGGTCAAAGGTTAACACTATGTTACAGAATAGACAGTAAAGAAATAAGTTCCTACTATATGCTACCCAGTAAAGTTACACATAAGGAAGGGAAAAAAGTAAAAATAACTCTCAGTAAAGTTAGCAAGTTTAAGCAAATCCCATTTTAGTAAAGTCCCTGTAACAAAGAAAATTATTCACTCTCTCTTTTATACAGTGGCCACTCAATCACGCTTACCTATTCTTGGTGGTATCCCTTGGAATTACAATATTTACTGACTATATATAATGTGTAATGGCTTCGGCGTTGTACTGGCGACCAGGTGTTCATGGTTCAAACCCGGGCGTCGGCGTTTGAAGAAATGTTTACGGCCGGAAATTTGACTGAATAGCCTGAACGGCTCCTGTGATAAACCCTCTGTGGATGGGAAGGAGCGAAGCTCCTGACCGGGTTGGAAGGAAAGTCCTCAGGTTCCCCAGCCTCGCAATGACATGTCATTGGGCCGAAGGGGCTGAAAGCCCAAGTGCCGCTGGTTAAAAAAAAAAAAAAAAAAAAAAAAAAAAAAAAAAAAAAAACAAAAAAAAAAACAATATATAAAATGTCAGGTTATTTTATTTCATAAATTGGCCCCAGTCCATCCTCTAACAGATAACGACTAGCGAGGTGAACGCCGAATCTGGTGTGTGTTTTTCTTGGATGAATAAATGTCACCGCCAATAGTTGATGTAGAAACCGTGATCTTGGGGTTCACAGTTAAAAGAGGTAAATACTTCCAGTATTGGGAAACATCTCGTTGCTAAAAATGTTACAATTGATAAATGATGGTAATCCTATAGGCTGGCTCTATTGTAGAGTGCCGATTCTGAAACAGAGTAAATTCTGGATGCTACACTTGAATACGACTGTCAGAAGTCGGGGATAAAGGTTATTTTATCCACAACCCAGTGTCCTGATAAAATTGAAAAATATTGCTGGGTTTCGTAAGTCCAGTTAACTTTACAAGTTAAAATGTTTCTCATATATCTTTGGCAAGTCCTTGCTCACAAATGGAATTGGTGACGCACAAGCCAAGAAAAGCCAACATTAACCAATCAGTAAAGAAAGAAAAGACCAAAAGACCGCTGGACGCTCTTGATCAGGTCTGCTAGGAATAAAAAAACATTTATGGAAAGATGCTACTATTCTCTTTCTCTCTCTCTCTCTCTCTCTCTCTCTCTCTCTCTACATATATATATATATATATATATATATATATATATATATATATATATATATATATATATATATATATATATATGCACACAGACGGGAACAAGACGATCTCTTATCTATTCCGTCAGTCCTGATCAAAGTTAAACGGCACATGTGTTTTCCTTTACGCCTATACAGTCAGCTTTCGCTAACGCTGAGATTAGGTCAGATGGAGTATGCAACTCTCCCGCCCCTCTTGCACCGGCAGTAAGCGTACAATGTTAATTATTATTCAATTATCCATACGCACCCTTACATAAATATCGCCTGTCGTTAATAGCTATTAAATTGTCGGCATCTGTTTGTTATCGTATGGTATTAAATAATAGGCACTTATAATAAAACACAAAATGAAATATAACTGGAATTCTTTTCTGTCACTATCCGTCGCGCCTAGCATATAAATCAGTCAACTAAAACCGTCTCTTCTTGTGTGAGAAAGCAGGTGGTGAAAATTAACATTATAACTGAACATCTGGTATAAAATAGCTACGCGTTATTTTATTTCACTAGTTTTACCAGCTATAAAATCTAAGTGAATTATAATGATCAAGCTAACACTTTTAATTAGTAAAAGGTAACCCTTTTAAACACGTAAACACTAATTTCTATTACCAGAATATCAGAAGGAAAGATCCCCACGAATGCTATTAACACATTTTCCACAATGGTTCTAGAACTACGTGCTTAGACTATCAAAAAATTCTGAGTGACAACTTATAGCAGGTTTAAGAAAACACAGTTTATATATCATCATGTTTCTCTGATCTATAGATGATGTTACTTTTCACACTATTGTGTGTACCGGAGAAACAGAAACATGAGTTCCCCAGATAAAAGTTTACGGTCCGCCTTCCATCGAGCGCTTTCGATCGCCATCAAAAGACGTATACGAGTAACGGGGTTCTCGAAGATTTTCTCTGTACGAATGCCCGCTTCCGAGATCAAAGAGCCCAGGGGTTTTTCTGATTCTCCCTGAGTACGAACTTCAAAGGGTCTCGGGGAAAGATTTTGCCCGTGAGTCTACTTCACGTGCGGTCTATCAGGTATCGCATGATTGACAGATAGGCTCACTTGAGGAGACCATGTAAACAAACCTGATTCGCTACCTGTTATGACTGACAGGTCACGAAAGTTAGTAAACTTCATTTGATTATGTTCAAAGAAAAAGAGGCGTGGGTGAAAAAGTGAGTAAACACGGGCTGTAAATGCATGGTTTTGCTATCAAATCATAGAACTCTACGAGGTCACAAAAAGAGTGTCAGATTACTGTTTCCAATGGGATATTCGTCGGTGCTACGGGGTTCGTGCACTGTGCTGAGATCCTCCTTGCGTGATCTAAGGGACGAGATCAGAGTTGTCCGTGTTGTATGAAGATTGTCCTTCATACCAAAACCATTTCTTAACGTGTGTCTTATTCAACAAACTCTTGTCCTCCCGTCTTGTGCCCTGCTGCTTGTTTTGTTCGTACTATCAGTTCCACATTGTCGACCTTGTCATGTCATTTTAACCATTCTCGTCTGCGTATGCATACATTTATAAAGTCCTGTAACTCTGTCGTTGTCGTTTTTGCTGTGCTCCACGTTTTCGGATCCATACAATATGGCTGACTTGACATTTGAGTTAAACATTTTTACTGTTGTGTTGGACGTGATTTCTCTTGATTTCCATACATTTGTCAATACAATGATAGATCCTCTTGCCCTTTAAGGTAATCAGATCTTCTTCTTCTTCTTCTTCTTCTTTAAGTACCATGTCTAGGGGTGTAAGAGATCATGACTCTCCACAACTTCCTGTCTCCAGTACAATTTATCAATTCTGTTGTTGATCTTCTTTCATTCCACGATGTCAAACTGTCCAGTATTTGCTCTCTTTTTCAACTATCTATCTATCTATCTATCTATCTATCTATCTATCTATCTATCTATCTATCTATCTATCTATCTATCTATCTATCTATCTATCTATCTATCTATCTATCTATCTATCTATCTATCTATATATCTATCTATCTATCTATCTATCTATCTATCTATCTATCTATCTATCTATCTATCTATCTATCTATCTATCTATCTATCTATCTATCTATCTATCTATCTATCTATCTATCTATCTATCTATCTATCTATCTATCTATCTATCTATCTATCTATCTATCTATCTATCTATCTATCTATCTATCTTGTGACGTATAATGGAAATATAGCCTACAGTATCTGACAGTCTTTCGTGATCCTGTTAGCGTCTATGATTTGCTAGCAACGTCAAGCATTTTTCTCTGCCTGCATTACTCACCTTTAATCCACGCTTATTTTTTTGGAGACGTAAGCAAACGGGAATCTTACCAACTTCCGCGATTTGCCAGTCATAACGGGGAGCGAACCTGTTTGTTACCTGAGTTTCTCACGCGAGCTGATCTGTCAATCATCAGATATCAGACAGATGCACGTGGAAACATCGGATCTCTTTTGAAGTAGCAGCATGGGCTAAAACAAAATCTCCGAGAATCCTTTTGATGTTCGTACATACAGGGAGAGATAACTCTGTAATCTCCAGAAGCGGGAAAATCTACTAGTACCCGTTACTCGGTTCCAAGCCTTTTGTTGTCGATTAGCAGCGCCGACAGAAGCGACCGCGTAAAGCCTTTTATCTGGGAAACATAGTCTCCCGATTTCTGCTATGCGCTAAGAGTGTGAAAATTAACATCGTCTAGAGATCATAATAACATGATGTATATAAACTGTGGCGCCTCAAAATCAGTTATCAGTTGTCGCTCAGAATTTTTCGGAGAGTCTAAACACGTAGTCTAGAACCATTGTGAATTGATGTGTTAATAGTTTCGTGGGGATTTCATTCTGATTTTCTGGTAATAGAAATATGTGCTTAAGTGTTAATTGTGTCAAGTTTTACCATTATAATTCACTGTGATTTTCTAGCGTTAAAAACTAGTGAAATAAAATAACGCGTAGATATTTCTTGCTAGTTGTCAGTTTAATGTAATTTTATCACCCACTTCATCACATAAGAAGATACGGTTTAGCTGACTTAATTAATACACTAGGCTTGACTGATAAGTGACAGACAAGAATTCGCGTTTATTTCATTTGTGTAATTATATAAGGGACTAGTGTTAAATATCATACGACTAAACCAACAGACGCCGACATCTAATAGCTATTTAGCGACAGGCGATAATTGACATTGTGCGCTGATCGTGACCGGAACAGGAGGGGGAAAGGCTGCATGCCTCAACCAAACCTGCAAACGCTAAGCGACGCGCGATAGAATAGGCTAGAGACACCGTGTGCCTTTTAACTTTAATCAAGACTGACGGAGAGGATAAGAGATTGTCGCGTCCCCTTCCGTGTATATATATGTAGAGATATATTAGTAGCAGTTTTTTTACAATGTTTCTCTATTTCTCACAGACCTGATCAAACGGCGACTAGCGGTCTAATTTGGTCCTTTTTTCATTTACTGAGTGATTAATGTGGTCTTATTCTTGGCTTACACGTCCCCAAGTTCATTGGTGAACAGGAGTGGCCAAATGGACACATAAACATTTTAAATAGTAAATTTAACTGGACTTACAAATACCCAGATTTTTTTTGCAATTTTATCAGCCCACTGTGGCGTAATACCAATCACATCACTGTCTAACTTTTGACAGTCGTATCAGCGGATTTATTCAGCAAGTTACGCTGTTTCAAAATCGGCACTCACTACAGAGACAGCCGATAGGATTTACCATCATTATCAATTAACAGTAATTAACAGTTTTAGCAACCAGATGTTTCCCTACTGTTTACTGTGAACACCAGATCTCAGAGAGTTTCTACATTAACTATTCGAGGTGACATTTTTCTATCCAGGAATCAACCATCAAATTAGGCGTTCCCCTTATAAAAATTAATTATCTGAGGAGGGACTGGGGCCCAATTTGGAAGATAAAACCACTAGAATATATCTATTCAGACATTGCACGTCCAAGAGATTTTTTTCACCAAGAGTAGGTAAGAAGCGAATGTGTGGCCACGTATGACAGAGAGAGAGTGAAATATTTTTCTTTGTTACAGGAAAATTTGTATCATCTAAATTCTGTTTAAATATTGTTTACTTTACTGGATAGCATTTAGTGGGAACTTTGTTCTTTTCTTTACAGTCTATGCTATAACATAGTGTTAACCTTTAACCTTTGGGGTTATTAACTTGTTGGGTTCTTTTCTTCTCAATAAGGGGGAGGGTACATGTATTCTGCTATTTTTCTATGTATTACATTCTGATTTTATGTGATCTTTCTTTAGATATTCGACATTGTAAAGTTTAATGATAATAAACTACAAAAAGAACTTAACTTTGTGTGTTGGTCAGACCCATACCCAATTTACCATAGTTTTTAACATTTGTGTGTCTTGTTGTCACATAATTGTGTGTGTGTGCGTGTTTAGTGAAACTTATATTTTTTAGATATATGGAGGTGCAAGGTTGCCTTATACTAAAGGATATTCGTATAGACAGGCTGGACTAGAGAAACTACTCATTCCAGAGACAGATCTTCTCCTTAAGCTATTCACTCGTGAAAATCTATTTTCTTACACCTTTACTTCTCGCGTACTTATCACCATCTACTATATTCAGGCGGGACCATAAATAACTTTAAAAAACTATCTAATCAGATCACTGACCAAAAAAAAAAAAAAAAACAGTGGAAAACACTACATTCCGTGAAGACCAAAGAGTGGATATGTGTATATAGTAGTAGGAGTGTATGAGGAGAATATAGTAGAAGTTTTTGCCTGTATCAAACATTCACATTCTCATGCAGGGATGGTTTCAGTGGCACTTTGTTTGACATGACAAAGATGCCGGCCCCATGTACAGTCTCGTATTAGAAGCCTTGTACGACACGCCTGAGGGTGTAGTAGTCCTACTCTGTCTTTGTCTCTTGGGAGACAACCCCCCTCCCTTTCCCCTCCAGAATTACACGAGGCAGAAGTATATTAAGTTTGCCTACAGATGTTAATTTCAACAAGGAGCCAAAACTCTCTGGCACTCTCTGTAACACATAACGGAAATTAGAATCAGCGTGGGGGGAAAAAACAAGAAATGTAAACCTCCATTTTGTTTTTGATCACGTGTGAAATGTTGCAGACGGGTTTGCTTAAGTTTGCCCAAACAGAATAAAATTACCTTGATAGCAACAGCTGTCAACATGAAAGGTAGTTTAATCTTACACCAGTCACCACAGCCGGATGATCAATTAGGCTAAGTAGGCTGAAGCCTAGGAACCCGGAGGTCTTGGGGGCCAGCGCCAAAATATAAAAAAATTATAATAATAAATGCATAGATTTTTTAATAAAATGTGTTTACTGTGTTTACACTAATATTGATAACAATAAAACTAATAAACATTAATAAAAAAATAATTAGTAATAAAAGAGGTAAGCAATGCTAACAAACTATAATAACATACCAGTCTATTAATAATACTAATATATACCAACCCCATGTTAAGGGGTGTGAAAAAGAAAATTAAAATTATTGCCTATGGGGGGGGGGGGGGGGGGGGAAGGGGGGATAACACCAAAAGGCCTAGAGGCCCTTCTTGGCTTAATCCGGCCCTGGCAGTCACCAGTAATTGTTTAGTGATACTTGATCCGAGGAAGTAGACGTTATCTTGTTATTCAGTGCCATACAGAATTCTTCCTATGAGGACTCTGGAATGCATAAAACATCTCGGCGCCCCTCCCCCCTTCCCCTCCCCCCAATAGACATATAGCAATAACCATCTCTTTTTCTATATGAAACACATACCAGAAAGAATTGAAATGAAAACATCATTAAATCTTCGTCAAAGTACCAGCGAGCAAACACATACTGGTAATAGCATGAAAGTAAAAATTAATAATTAAACTGATATGTACTAATTACGATTAGTTGGCCATGTCTGCAGAATGGGACAAGATCGGCTAACACGACAAATATGAGAAACTAAGAGCCAGGGATCCAGACCTCCAGGACGACCCAGAGTTTGCTGGGAGGACAACATTAGACAATCTCTGAAGGACGAGGACTAGATGGAAACCAAGCCAGGAGGAAGACAATCGATTGGATAGTATAGCGCTTTCTCTGGCAAATATCTACACTCCATGGGTAGAAGAGGAACGACTGCGTAAGTAAGTAAGAAAGATATTTGAACAGTTTACTTTATTCCATTCTCCATCTAAGCTAGAGGTTTCCAAACTGTGTGGCAAGCCACAATAGTGGGGCAGGTGTGGAGGGAAGATTCAAAGACAATCAAGGATTAGGAGACATTTTCCCAAAAAATAAAAATCATATGAATGAATTACGTTTTTTTATGTACCAATATTGTTTTATCCTTTCTGGATACCTCATGATCATATTATAAAGTAGTTGTATATATATATATATATATATATATATATATATATATATATATTTTTTTTTTTTTTTTTTTTTTTTTTTCCTTAACCAGCGGCACTTGGGCTTTCAGCCCTTCGGCCCAATGACATGTCATTGCGAGGCTGGGGAACCTGAGGACTTTCCTTCCAACCCGGTCAGGAGCTTCGCTCCTTCCCATCCACAGAGGGTTTATCACAAGAGCCGTTCAGGCTATTCAGTCAAATTTCCGGCCGTAAACATTTCTTCAAACGCCGACGCCCGGGTTTGAACCATGAACACCTGGTCGCCAGTACAACGCCGAAGCCATTACACCAGCGCGGCTCCCATATATATATATATATATATATATATATACCTAGTTTCCCCTTTTCTCCAGGGAAAACAGACGCTATGCTGCTTCATAAGGACCCATATAAAAGCAAATAGGTTTTGGTTTCAAGGAGTATCTTCATTGCACACGGACATCTCCACCAGTGCTCCTATCTCCTCCCTCAGATCACACAAGGAGGATCTCAGCACAGTGCACGAACTCCGTAGAACCGGCGAAAATCCCAATGTGTGTATACAGGAATCACACATTCTATAAATATGTTTGTGGTAGGTAGGTTTCTAATTTTTAAATTTTTGCCAGGGCAGCGGTCTTATGGTCTACTATTTACGATTTCCAACTGCTATGGGATTTTTAACGTGTGCAACGTGCACAAGGACCTCCTGTTTTTTCGCCCTTATCCGAGAAGACTAGGCATCTGATCTCACTACCCATGAAACTAGGTGAAGTATGACATCATTAGGAACCATTGGACACACTTGATTCAGCAATCCAAATGTAAGCCTGAGATCTTTGTTAATGATACTTTTGCTAAAATATGTTAAAATTGCATCAAACTCATCCAGGAAGGAAAAGAGAAAAGAGAAGGCGATGGAATAATGAAGAACTACAAACTTGCAAGAGGACGCGTTTACTATTTCTTCAAAACCGCTTAGCAAAATTCATTATTTATTTTAATTAAGTTTTCTCTGAAATGTTTCTACCGTAATAAACATTTTAAACAAATAAAGAGGCGAAAACCCGAGGCCTGTTAAACAGTAAATAAATAATACACATAAAAATATGTTTCAGGCACTAGTGAGAAATAAAGAAATAGAAAACTAGACAACAGAAAAACAACAGCAGTTGTAGGCTCGCAGGAGAATCGAACCCATGACCATCCAATTCGATTCTCCGGCGAGCCTATCAGATCTGTTTATTTTCTGTTGTCTAGTTTTCTATTTCTTCATTTCTCACGAGTGCCTAAAACATACCTTTATGTGTGTAATATTTATTGTTCTACTGTAATAGCTTGTAGGAAAGAGAACCAATATAACACTTACATTTACTACATAATTTTTACATTCTACAGAGTTACCGAGGTACCAAAAGTAGCTATAGTCTTTTGGCGAACATAATAATAATGGAAGACTTAAACAATGGTATGCAGTCACAATGGCAAATGTCAAAGTCATATAAAATGTACCCTTGAATTGACACAAATTATTATTACAGTGTTCACGCACCTTTCCACAGTGGCCCATCCAAACGCGATACTTATACATGGGGAAGAACTCAATATAACTTGTTTTTTTTTTCATAATCCTCAAAAATTTCTTTTGATTTATCTCCCCTTCACCAAGTGTTAGCTTCATCAAACATCTCTTGGGGAGACAACATGAATCAATGATTGATTGGACCTACGGAACTTTTTTTTTTTTTTTTTTTAAAGAATAAAGTTTTTAGAATGTTTATAAATACTGTGTGATAACGTCATGTCTGAACTGCCAGAGATTCTCTCACACAAAGAACATGTGCTGAAAAGATACTGTTAATAGGTCTTCTCCTTCTTCAAGTGCCATGTCTAGTGGTGTAGGAGATCATGTCTCTCCACAACTTCCCGTCTCCAGTACAATTTATCAATTCTGTTGTTGACTTCTTTCCATGCCACGATGTCAAACTGTCCAGTATTTCTCTTTTTGTATTCTCCTATCTCTTTTTTCTTCAATCTTAACTGTTGTAACGATTTATTCCAGCTTTCCTCTTCTCATAAAATGCTCCTAATAAAAAGTGGATTGCTTCTTTCTAACTTGTGAAAAAAGTTTCCATTGCGTATTGGCCTCTTTCAGGAAAACGTCACAACTCTTGTTGGCTGTCCATGGTATTTTTAACATTCTTCTGTAAAACCACATCTCTGTGGCCTCTAGTGCCTTCCCTACTTGTTTACTAATAGTCATGACTCACTCCCATAATTCAGGATTGGTTCAATATGACACTGAAGAACTCTCTTCCTTACTTCCATTGACAAAGAATTTTTGCATAAAATACTCTTCATTTTATAGAATGCTGCTTTTGCCTGAGTTATTCTGCTCTTTGCTTCTGAGATGCATCTTCCATCTGTTGTTATTAATATGCCCAGGTATTTGAATCTATTGTCCTGTTTTAAAACTGTTCCATTTACTTTAACAGTGCATTATGGGGAAGCCATTTTCTTTGTCTTTTTGCTATAAAGGCTGGGGCCTTTATTTTCACTTTCTGTCACTATTGTATCAACCGTTTCCTGCAGCTCCTTTTCACTTTTTGTATTAAGACTGTATCATCAGCGTAACTCAAGCTGTTTATATATGTCCACTAACGGATATTCCTGAAGTTTATAGGCACGGTTCCGGAAATCACACATACAATGAGTGTGTGGGTGTCTATGGGCGAAGAAAAACTCAAGCTTTAAAGCATTGAATAAAAACAGAACATGCACAAACCGTCTCGGAAACCATGGTGCAAAGTACTGCAGTTGTACTGTGTATCAGGAAACCTGAAACATACTGAAAAGTCTGTCAAAAAAAAAAAAAAAAAACCAAACAAACATCCCATACAGAGAGGCAAAACAAAGATTGATGTGGCGAGCATCTTTTGCACGCCACATGTGAGTTTTATATTTCGGGAACATAGTGGACATAGTTGAATACTTAGTATAATATCTTAGTTAGTTAGTTGATTTCATATTATATTAGTCTTAATTTGTGACATTCTGATTAGGTGTTTTTTTTAAGGGCGGGGGTAATGTGGCGAGCATTTTTGCATGCTACATGTGAGTTTTATATGTGAAGTGAATGTAGTGCTCACGTTTATTTGCCCATCTTTTGTCGCTTTGCGTAAGTCGCATAGGACGTGCCTTTGTGTGGCCCAGCGACAAGGGCTATTCCGCTGTGTTTATTCGATGTGTAAGCATGTATGTTTTTCAGTATGGAATATGTTCTCATTAGAACTTATAGATAAATAAGTGAAATATACAGTTTGCGTCCTGAGATGGACTTAGTTGGGGAAGATTGGATCATTAATACCAATTGTTATAAGGAATCATTCAATGTGTGGACATACTGATGTTCGTGGTGAATCATAATAAATGTGTCTACGTGGACAGAGGACTTTATGCGCTTGATTCCGTTGCCACAGTTGGCCAGTTATATTGTTTGATATTGTTTTGAGATAGCTTCAACAATGACTCGGGTCATCTGTTACGAATCATACCTCACCTCAAAGTTCCGTCACAATTGACAACAAATATACTTCAACTAAACAGGAAAACGACATTAAAAACCCAACTCCGACCTGTTCATAGTGGTGAAACAACAAAACCTCAAATATCAAACACAAGCAGACTTGCAAAGCATAAAGGAAATGACACGACGACATGAAAATAATGCATTACAAAATAGCAGACGACTTCTTAAAAGTAGCAGAAATGAAAGCTGAAAAGGATGACATCTTTAAAACAAATATATTGTAGATTTGTGACATTTTACTATGTGCTTTCTATTTATTATTTAAAATATAACTGGAACTTTGATGGGGAATAAATAAAATGCCCGATATATTAAGCTTCATGCAGTTTAGTGCAAAGGCCAGAAACTCACAACTTGTATATAATTTCCAGACTGCCCAAAAAAAAAAAAAAAGTATGTGTGGGACGTACGGGACGGACGTTCTTATAGAATTATATACTATACGTAACAACACTAAAATTGGAGAAAAAATGTATAAATCAAGTTTGTTTCAAGTATCAAAGTGTTGTGGTGGCTTCGAGTAGTCTTCTACTTACCCCCCCCCCCCCCGCCCCCCATTTGTTTTCTTTTTTTTACAGTCTTGTCCTGTCTCTTCAAGTTCCTTTTATGTCTTCTTTATCTTACTTATGAATATTTCAGTTCTTTTCTCCAAATGTGTTTAAGTCTTATATTTCTTTTACCATCTTTCTTCTTCTTTGATCCATAACCGCCAACCGTCAAAGCAGTCAGCGGCCATCACGCCTGGTGGCGTCTTGTGGGGCAGCAACAAATTGATTCCACTCTGCTCGGTCGGCGGCCATCCTTCGTACAGTGCCCCAACTGTGGTTCATTCTTTGCATCTCAGCTTCCACAGTTCTCCGCCAAGTTGTTTTTGGTCGACCTCTCTTTCGCTTTCCCTCGGGGGTCCATAGCATAGCTGTTCTTGTGATGGTATTAGGGTCCCTTCTGAGGACGTGGCCAACCCAACTCCAGCGTCTGCCAGCTATGATGGTGTGCATGTCTTCCTGGTTACTCCGAATAAGTAGTTCTTGGTTGCTGATGGTGTTTGGCCAGAAGATTCTGAGAATTTTCCTTAGGCATGTTGTGTGAAAAGAGGACAATTTCGACATTTCCTTCTCTGTAACTCTCCAGCTCTCTGCGCCATAGAGAAGCACAGAAAGCACACAGCTCTGATATAATCCTAATTTTGTGCTTGTGCTGTACTGAGAGGACTTCCAGATGTTGTTTAGGCTAAAAAAAGGCTGTTCTTGCTTTGTTCATTCTGTTGTTGATGTCCTTGCTTGCTCCACCGTCTGGTGTTACTATGCATCCTAGGTATGTGAAGGCATCTGTCTGTTCCAGTTGTTGATTCCTTACTGATATGGGCTCAGGGTTGCTCACATTGAGCGTCATGACCTCTGTCTTCTTTAGATTGATGTTCAAGCCCACCTGCTGACTATACTTATTAAGTCTATCCGTTTTTTTCCTGGATGTGTTGATGTGAATGTGCTAGCAGTGCGATGTCATCTGCATATTCCAGATCTTCCAATGTAGAAAATGTAGTCCATCTTATTCCTCTTGGACTGTCCTCTGTTGTCCGGCGCATCACCCAATCTATGGCTGTCAAAAATAATGTTGTTGACATGGGGCATCCCTGTCGTACTCCTGTTTTCACTTCGAAAGTTACATTACTCAATCCAACACTGCACGTAAAGTTAGAATAGAGGCTTTTTATGATGGAAACAATGCGGTTGGGAATTCCATAAGCCCTCAGAATTTTCCATAGGCTGTCCCTGTGTATGCTGTCGAAAGCCTTTTCAAAATCAACAAAGTTAATGTACAGCTGTCTCTGCCATTCTGAGCACTGCTCTATAATGTTCCTGAGGGTAAATATATGATCTGCACATCTTCTGTTCTTTCTGAAGCCCGCTTGTTCTTTCCTCAGTTTATGGTCAACTGCTTTTGAAATTCTCTGGATGACTATCCTGCCTAGTATTTTGCTGGGAACTGAGAGGAGGGTAATTCCTCTCCAGTTGTTGCAGTCTGCAAGGTCGCCCTTCTTGGGCAATTTGACAATTATTCCTTTACTCCACTCTGTTGGTGTTGTCTCAGTTTCCCAGACTTGTGCAAATAGTGTTTCTAATAGTTCTGCTGCTAGTTCAAGGTCTGCCTTGAATAACTCAGCATTTAGATTGTCGTGACCAGGCGCTTTTCCATTTTTCAACCCTTTTATAGCTGTGATGATTTCTTCTTTACGTGGAATGTCTGTATTTACGTCTAAGTCACTTTCAGCCTCAGGAACATTCAGCTGAGTCTCTGGTGGTTCCTTATTCAGTGTTTCTCTGAAGTGCTCTGCCCATCTTGTTTCCTGCCCCTGTGCTGTGGTGATGAGATTTCCTTGCTTGTCTCTTACTAACGTTATGTTGTTTGCACCTCGTTTTCCACTGATAGCTTTAGTTATTTTATAAACTGTGCTTTGTTCATTTCTCAGTGCTGCTTCTTCTGCCTGTCTTGCAAGGTCATCCAGAAATGCCCTTTTGTTGGCACGAGTTTGACGTTTTACTTCCTTGTCCAGCTGACTGTACTGTTCACTATATATTGCTTTTAACCTGGGAGACTTAGCTTCTGCTTTCTTTCTTTTCATTTCCTTTCTCTTCGCTATGGTGTTTAACGTTTCTGGTGTTATCCAGTCTTGGCTCTTTCTTTCCTGGAATCCCAAGCATGACTCGCTGCTTTCTTTGTATATTGTTGAGATGGTGTTGAATCTCTGGTCTACATCATCGGTCTCTGTTCTTTCCTGGCTTTTGGTAATCTCATATCTTCTCTTTACGTCGACCACGAAAGCTTTTCTGGTGAGGTGATCCTTCAGTTTCGTGATGTTGTATCTTTTTTGTTTGACTGCAACTGGTCCAGCAGCTCTGAGTTTTATCTTCAGTCTTGCTACTACTAGGTGTGGTGAAGTGGGATGTTATAAATATTTATAGGGGACTTAGTGTACTGACTGAGATCAGCTGTGAAGGTATCTATATCTAATAAGAGTAGTGTATTATAGATAACCTTACTTGCTGCCACATATGTATACCTCAGTCAGAATTATTCTGGAATAGTGTGATGACTACGTTATATGTCTAGGGTATATGTATGATGAAGTGTAAGTCATAACAACAACAGACAGATAAACAATTTAATTTATTCCACCACACTTGACAACACTGTGACACTCACATACATAAAACACTCTACGAGGATATCTTAAAGGAGTCACTGATAACTTTTCAAATAACAATATGTATTCAGTGCTGTCATGAATGTATATGTGTCCTGATTCAAATACAAAGGGAACCAGGAATCACAATCAATTTTAATTACAAGTTATATGTACAGAATTTATTAATATGAATCTTGTAGTGACATATGTAATTAATAGTATCCTATGTGTGTCAGTTGTGTAGTGGTAATCTGAGGTAATACTGGTTTTGTTTTGTTCAAGCTCTGTTGGTATTTGTCATCATGACTTCAATAGTTTTTCTTTGTTGGAACTAGTATTGGAGATGTTCTCAGTTCCTGGCATTAAAACAATTAAATTCCCCTCTTAATTTTATTTTAGAATGTCATTTTAAGATGGGGGTACATACATAAGTATTTCCCTCCCTAATGGTTACTAAGCCTCTGCAATTCCAGCATTATTTCTTTCTAGTCAATAATCTAGGTGTCAGTGTACTGTTTGGCCATTCCATGCAGTTTTACTTTCCTCCGACACCTTCTGTTCAGGCTGGAGCATTATAGGCTTTACATCATGTTTGCTACTGAACTACACATATATACAGACATAAATTATCAATTTACATTCAATTTTCATTAAAAGATATTGAATATTTCAAGCTTACCACAATTCATAGAATAATAAACAGTTTCGTTGACTGGCAATGAATATAGCACAACTCCGATCTGCCGATGTCCCAGGCTTTATTTTATAAAAAATATACACTGGTGCTCAACGCACTGCTTCTTAGTAGGTTTATTACAAGATGTGGCAATGAACAGACGCTCTGAATCGAGTATATTCGCAGCTCTACCCAATGAAACCATGTCTACACATCTTTTTTAAAAAAAGTACTCCTTTTTCACGTTTCCCCTGACAACACAAGATAGTATTTATAGCCCGACCAATCGTGTTTAGTCTTATATTTGTTGCGCTCCAATCAAATAGGAGATAACATGGTAGGCTATTTTTGTAACGTAATGTTTTTTCAAACACGTTATAAAAAAATTTTATGAGCAGAAATGATTTCATGCTGTCAGGTACCCCCACTATTTTATTTTGGTTATAATTTATTAATTCCTGGACTATTTGCGTAACACTTAACATATTCGGTGTCAGCAAGCCCTAAGGAACCCAAATATCTCAATCTAAGGGAGCTAGGTGGCTGCGTTCAAAATGTGCATTTTCTACCACCTCCTGTTCACTTCCATCCCCCATGTAGTGTCTGGGTACTGTCATGTTTTCAAACGTAAACCAGTATATTGTCATAATTCCCAATAAGCGTTTTTCAGGATTTTAAAACCTAACTCTGGTATGTGTATTGGCTTTTTATCACTGTCCGTCTGAAAAAAAGTTAGTGCATGTGGCCTTACACGCGTGATGGCAGCAATTGTGTATCGCGCGACGCGTGTTTAGTATTGCATGCTTCCTGCCTTCATTCGCCCCTCTCTCTCTCTCCTGCTTTATCTGTCTTTTAGTTACGCCGTGTATAAAATGGAATGAATGAAATATTAAATTTAGGTCATTGATCAGCTTGCGTATCTCAAGGTTGTTCCAAGAAATACAGTACACGTTTCATTGAAGAAAGCGGGTAATAATACAGTAGGCTTTTACTATCAACGTGAAAGCGTTACAATTTGCAGACGAATGAGAACACAAGGGGATTTTGCGTACAGTCATTGTGACAGCACTGTTTCTTTTACCATTTCTCTTTTCTTTTATTAAATTTATTTGTTAGGCTTTACATTTACCTTTTAATTTATATATGTGGATTAGAATATTCCACGACACTAGGTGATGATCACTTCCCACATCTGCGCCTCTTCTTACTTTCACATCTTGTAGTGCATGTCTCCATCTGCCATTGATCATTATGTGATCTATCTGGTTTTTGTCTCGTCCGTTTGGTGATTCCCATGTTAACTTGTGCACTTCTTTGTGTTGAAAAAGGGTTCCTCCAATGACCAGGTTGTTAATACTGCAGAAGCTTATTAGTTTGTCCCCATTCTCATTTACTGTTCCACTGCCGCATTTCCCCATTACTCTTTTGTTGTACTTATTGTGTGTTCCAACTTTCGCATTTAGGTCTCCCATTACTATAATAAGATCGTACCTGGGTACAGTTTCCATTTCCTTTTGTACCTGTTGATAGAACTCATCCTTGATCTCTTCATCGCTGTCATTTGTTGGTGCGTAGCATTGTATAATTGTGGTGTTGGTGAATCTCCCTCTCAGTCTTGCTCTTATTAGTCTATTGTTAATGGGTTTCCATTCCAGTAAAGACCTTTCCATTCCTTTCTTCAGGATAATGGCTACACCTTCGTTGTGCTGACCATCCTCTCTACCAGAATAAAGTACTGTTTCTCCTGTAGCTGTTTTTATTCTCCCCATCCCTGTCCATCTGCTCTCGCTTATTCCCAGGATATGTAGTTTGTAATTCCTCATCTCTGCTGTGATCTGTCTCAGCTTTCTTGCCTCATTCATGGTTCTGACATTCCAAAAACCAATTCTGGTTTCGTGTTTTGCGGTCAGGGCATCCGTTTTCATGCCAGTGGCTTCCTTTCGGCTTTCACCACTGTCAGTCATACGAGCCTGTGACTCCGGATGTCCGTCCCGCATCAAAGTTTCTCCATTTGTTGCTGTTTCCGTAACATGTGCGATTTTTTACATAGACAGGGGTGTCGGCCCTGTGCTAAAACCCCCAACCTGGAGGACCAGGGTACCAGCTTTTGTCTGACCCCTACCCACGCAGACCAGTCCAGCTTGGTTGAACCTGCCAGGAGTAAAACTCCCACTGGCATAGCTCTGGGGATTGTCAGGGTACACAAGCTGCCATACCGCTACAAGGTATAGGTACCATTGATGGCAGTCTTTTACCATGAGGATTTCAAAACTAGGACTGCCTTGTCGCGCTTTTAGCTAATTGTTGTTTGTTCTGTCACTTCTCGTTCTACTTGTATTTTTTTCTTATCTGGTCTGAAAAGACTGGCCACTCTGGCATACCTGCAATCTATTTTGAATCTTGCATGAGAGTAATTATTAATTTACAAAATCTATTTTGAATCTTGCATGAGAGTAAATATTAATTTACAAATAATACATTTTACGGAATCTTTGTAATTCGAATAAAAAAATCATTAAAAAATATAAATGTCATCATCATCATCATCATCATGGTCATCATCATCATCATCATCATCATGATCATCCTCATAGTCGTCACTTACAGAGCATGGAGTCTCTTACAGGACTCCTGCATTAAGTATTCACATGCTCTAGGAGTGGTGGTTTATGTGATAATTTCTTTTACATGATGATGTTGCCAGCACCATTGTATATAAATTGAAATTTTTTCTTGTGGTGCCGAAGAGTATGAGGGAAAAAAAGGTAGCGGGGAGGTTGTGGTAGCGTGAAACTTTCTGAAATAACCAAATGAAGGAAAAACAAGCACTGACAAGCAGACAGTACATTTTCCGTACGCTCTATTGCATAGAAGATAAGTTGATGGTCAGTTATCATTAATCGTAATTTGTCATTTCGCTCTCCAATTTATATTTGTGTGTGTTTTTTTTTTTTTTTTGGTTTTTTTTTTTTTGGAACCGCCGATTTAGAAGAAGCAGATAAGAATTCGACCACATATTGTGGATAGGCAAACAGATCAGTCGAATCTTACATTCTTAGTTGTATTATATCGACAAATTTAACTTCTCTTAGTTAAATTTAGAGAAACCTGGGCTGTGGAGTCGGCCACAATTTTTGACGACTCCGATTAGTGAATTTCAGAAGCTCGACTCCGACTACAGATTTTTTTTACTAGCCGTATGACACAAAATTCTGATTCAGAGTTCGGGCATTTTTTTAAAACCGACTCCGACCCCACTATAAAACGACAGACTGCGACCCCCGACTCATACTAATCTTAAAGTTAAAAAAATAGTCTTAGCTCGGCAGCGTTGGCGTAGCTGGCGAGTCCTTTTTAGGGCTTTAGGCTAGCAGATAGTCCTTTTTTTGAGGTATCTTTCAACGCTGATCGGGTTAGCAGTGAACGGAGTTCACTTATTTTTTGTATGGTAAATGCGCTCTGATATAACCAAATAGGTTGACACGAACGCGCCTCGCCACAAGAAGGCAAAAACCGAACCAAACCAAAAAACCGACTACTACTCCATAGCCCAAGAGAAACATAGTCAAAAGGGTTACTGTTGTGCGAACTTGGCGATACAATTATTTTACGTAAACAAGGGAAATGACTACAGCTCAGTGGCTACACTTACCCCGGAACGGAAATCCACGAGTAGTCTGCAGTATACGTGTGTTTGAATCTTTGATAGTGCTGTAGGAAACAGGACGATGCGGTTACTGAAGTTTTAAGTTTGCTACCAACCGGGAATATGTTTTTAAACGTTCTGTCAGTATTTTGGGTGTTTTCAGCCATCGCAGTCTTTTTAACTCACATATTATTGTCATGTACAAAAGACGTCTCGACTTTCTGCTTTCTAGGCAGATTTGTGGACTTTTTAAGAACTTTTTTCATGTTTGGGAAACTAAAACGAAATAATGAAACAAACTCGAAACCACCTGTAAAACGACCAAGAAGTGGCGAAAATCTACAAGAAACAAACATTAGTCAGCATGATAAATCCACACTTGCTGCCATTGTACCAAAAAGGTAACGTAAAAATGTAGGCTAGGGCTACTTATCAACAAACAGCGGTGTTTAGGTTTAGGATACCTAACCCTTACCCTTGTTTACTTTACTTACTTACTTACTTAGTCGTTCCCCTTCTACCGTGAGGTATAGAGGTTTGGAAGAGAGAGCGCCAGACCATTCTATCAGCTGTCTTCTTCCTGGCCTGGTTCCATTCTAGTCCTCGGTCCTTCAAAGATTGTCTAATGTTGTCCTCCCAGCGGACTCTGGGTCGTCCTGGAGGTCTGGATCCCTGGCTCTTTGTTTCCCATGCTTGTCGTGGTAGCCGATCTTCTCCCATTCTGCAGACATGGCCAAACCATCTTAGTTGGGACTGTTCTATTTGGGTCTGCAGCGGATGGGATTTTAGGCCTTGACAGATCGTCTGGTTGCGGACCATGTCTCTTCTTGTTACTTCAACCACTTTCCTCAGATACCTCATTTCTGAGGTTTGGATCTGGCTTTTGTGGGTTGTAGTCATTGCCCACGACTCGCATCCATATGTCAAGACTGGGACATAGGTGGAGCGGTATACAGCCATCTTCGTTTTCTTACCAACCTCTTTCTTGCTGAGGAATCCACGATTTATGGCCTGAAAAAGTCTCCCAGCCGCTGCTTTTCGAGTGGCCAACTCTTCTTTGATGCCTCCCTTTCGGTCTATAATAGCTCCGAGATATTTAAAGTGGTCGACCTGCACCAGGACCTGTTCTCCCAACTTAATCTGATGTTTTCTTTCTTCTCGTGATATCACCATGGATTTTGTTTTAGAGCTGCTTATGACCATCCCTCTCTTCTCCAGCTCTTCCTTCCAGACTTGCAGGTTGGATTGGAGATGTGCCTCTGATTTAGCAATCAGGGCAACATCATCAGCAAATGCCAGCTCCGAAATATAGACCTGTCTCCTCTTCCAGTACCCCACTGAATACTTTCTTGTTCTCTCCTTACATGCCTTGATGACATCGTCCATAAGGAGTATGAAGAGGTAAGGTGATAGGATATCACCTTGTCTTACACCAGTGGCGGTCCTGAACTCTTCCTGACTTATGGTTTGCTGTCCTCACATAATTTCTGCAAGACTTGTAGAAGCTCTGTATAGCATGAATCAGAGGTGCTGGAATATTCTTCCTTGCCAAACAGTCCCAAAGTTTGCTCCAGGGGACCCTGTCAAACGCCTTTTCCAGATCTATGAAACAAAGATGGATCTCACTCTTATACTCAAGGGCCTTTTCACTCAGCTGTCTGAGTGTGAAGATTAGGTCTTGAGTACTTCGGTTTGCTCGGAATCCGCACTGGACCTCATCCAATTGTGGCTCAGCTAGGCGTCAGAGTCTCTGCTCTAGGATTCTAGAGTAGATTTTACCAGGGACACTGAGAAGGGATATGCCTCTATGGTTTCCACATTGTCGATTGTCACCCTTTTTGAAAATTGGTGTTATGATGGCAATCTCCCAATCCTTTGGTATGGTCTTGTTGCACCACCCTTGTTTACTGCGCCTCTGAATTATTTTTATGGCCCTATCGAACAGACGGCCAACTTGCTTCATTTCAACTCATACAGCGTTATAATACGCAGCTGTAATAAATCGACCAACACTTTTTACCATGATATAACTGTCTTACCATACATTTGAAACAAGATTACCAAAAACATGAAGAACATGGTGTAAATGGAATAGCGTATTATAGGGTGCTTGTAGACGAATGTTTTAGTTTGAACCTTCAAATGAAAGTCAGATAAAACAGCGGTTAGAGAGAGACCTAGGACTAGGTTAGATGGAGAGTTTTTAATCTCTTCCATATGCATCATAAAACATGATGAGGGCTAATGACATTGATAATTATAAAAGTTAAATAATTTCTACATTTTGCCCATTAGATTTAGGAGATATTTGCCATTTTTAGCCATATATGTGCATAGTGTCAACTTGACAGGTCTGTTGCAGTTGGATTTCTCATGAGTGGTGAATCCCAGCCTCACGCATTTTTGTTTAAAAAAAAAACAAAAGTATCTCGTTCAACCCTTGATGGGTTATAATTAGGACATTAAGTGTAATAAATTCAAGACAATATAGTAACTTCTTGCCCCCTCCACTGTCCAAATAGATTAAATTTTAAAAATATGGAATGCTTCACAAATTTGCGGGTCATCCTTGTGCAGGGGCCATGCTAATCTTCTCTGTATTGTTCCAGTTTTAGTATATATACTGCGTGTTAAGTACAATGCATGTCCCGCGTGTAAATATCCAATAATTAAATTAGATAAATCAGCAGTTTCATAGACTTTTGACATGTTTAATTAAATAAATTTCTGTTCATAAGTAAACAAAACAGGAGGAACAACTTAGAAATAACTATTGTACCAGTGCTTTAATTCAAGTGAACCTGTAGTCTTATTTTTTTTTAAAAACCAGATTTTCTACCTATAATTAATCCTTATATTCTTATAAGAATACAGAAGGAAAGAGGGGCTTTTATTGCATAGGGAAATATATGGAAATCAGAACTAATCAATTTAATCACAAAAAAAGGACATTTCAACTAATATATGGATAGAATCCTATAGTGTGGCTCTGAAACACGAAGAGCAAACAGTGTTGCCACCAAGAAGTTATAGACTTAATAAGTGGGTACTTTATGCACAATTAAAGGATTAAAATGGATAGTAGCAAATCATTAATGTGGAATTGATGGAAAGAGTGAGACAAATATCGGTGAAGCAAGAGGTGAGGAAAAGGTGTGTTTGGGCACATATTGAGGAAACCAACATCACAAAGCATTACTTGTTCTAGAATCCCAAAGGTTAAACAAAAAAATATTTCAGGGAGACAACAACAAAAGAAACGCACAGAAGAAAATTGGAGATAGACCTGAGAAAGACATCAAAAGAACTTGGAGGGATGGCACTGGGCAAGAAAGCTTTTGCATGAACTATTTGCAAATTTATTGTTCTAGTTCTTAGGGGATAGTGGAGTCTACCCCCACCTGAATTTTGAAAAACAAGCTCTCTTTTTCATGTTTTAATAGGGACAAATAATAAGTCTCCGTTTCACTAATTATGATACTACATTGAATCCTACTCAGGCTATGTCTTCCACGCATCTCTTACTATTACTTCATCCCATTCCTACTTCCTTAATGCATGCGCCTCATTTTCTGAACCTTTATAAACATGGGGATAACACAAGCCATCACCAAGAATGTGAATGGTATGATGAAGTTTACGTTTCACAAACCGTGACATCTTAACACGTTGGAAAATATGCTTAAATGGGCATATGCAGAATGCCTAAAAAAGATAGCAGATGTGATTCCTAAGATAACTAGAGTTGGCTTTTCTTCAGACCTCTACACCTCATGGTAGAAGGGGAACGACTAAGTAAGTAAGGCTTTTCTTCAGTTATGTGATGTGACTCTGGAAACTGCTGTCGTGTGATCTAGTTATTTTTAACAACACAACTCTCAGATTTAACCCTCATTTTTACAATGAGCAAAGCATTTTTAAAAGAATTACTGCAGAACATGTGAGGACAAAGGTTACAGATACTGCTGTAAGGGTGTGAAGTGTTAGAGGCTTTACCATACAACGTCCAGCTTTAAGAGGTGGGGTGTCAGCCTCCTTCCTTACTGCCTTTTCCCTTTCTTAAAACTCAATAGCAGAGCCAGATACCCATTTACAGCTGGGTAGGCTGGAGTGTGATGCTACCAGGTTTCCAAACCAGTACCTGGTAACACATCCATGCGAGGCAAGTGTTCTAACCACTCTGCCAAATACAAATTTTTTCTAAAATTATTTGAAAATGCAGGATTCTGCCAAAATGTCCCTGTATCGTTCCTAGTTGTCTTCAGGAGACAAAGAAAGAATGTGACTATTCACATGTTATTTCAGGTAACTGGTGTATGGTTGTGTGGCATCTTCATTATGTAAAAAAAATGCTGCAGAAACCACCGCTACCAGATCACAGGGCTTTATTGCAGACTTGCTGCAAGGGAGAATGCTGTAGCCGTGGCACAGTGCTTCAGATGGAGCGAAAAAGGGAGTGAATTAAAATTAGTTTTGCCAAAACTGGTGACTTGTTTGCAAACTGCATAAAAATATATGGAAAAATAATAGGTTAAAAGTATTGGTTTATATTTTATGACTAGCAATAACCCGTCAGACTTGACTGGTTTTTAACTCTTACTATACGGGAGCTAAAACTGCATTTTTACGCGCTAGTTTAGCTATCGTTACCGTCGCGCGCCACTTGAACTGGCGAGCCGTAAAATTGGTACTAAACCCGCGCCACTTCACGGGGCTTGCCGGATACTAAGAGTTAATTATAGTGTGCTGTTTCCGTTCCCAGATGAGCAGATAGAAGTACATTTTTAGTGTTTTTGGTTTCTTTCCATTATACAGTGTAATCAAACTGTTCATGAACACCGTCATTTGAACGCTTTTCTTTGTTGATTGTAACTATTTTCGGGAGAGTATATATAATGGAAACAATACAATTTTTCAACACAGTTGCATTCCTCAGCTGTGACCAATGTACACACGGCGAGAATTATGTTATTTTAGATTCAATTTAAAAGTTCTTTGACGACAACATTACGCACTTTTTCTTTGTCGTGCGCTACTAATTTCGTGAAAGAATTAAAAAAAAAAAAAAAAACCAAAGTATTTGTTTTATATAACACCCACGCCGTGCACGTTGCACACCGTGCGTTGCGCACTTTTTTTTCTGGCGTGAGTTACTATTTTGAGTGAGACCGACCTACGTAACATACATCGGTAATTATGTTAGTGTAGACACTTCAAATTTTCTACTGTCTAGTGGTAAAGTTAATTTGTCATAAAGACCTTAGATACATTTAATATGCATTTAAAAGCACTGACTCATCCAGAAAAATCTGTATGGTGCCTACTGTTAAACATTTTTCTCTGAAAGTGACAATTAATGTACACTTTCTTCAAATACAAATTATCGAGCTATTTTTTTTTCACCTACACAAATTTTATTAATATGTTTTTTATGAAAGCAATATCTCACTGTCTCAGAATGCTGACAAGTTACCAATTTTGTGACATTTTGCCACAGAAGTCTTGTATCTAATTAGCATAGCCTTTAAAAAAAAAAAACATATTTGTTAATCTGTTGCAGCTGCTTTATTTACTGAATGTATGCCCAGCTGCCTCTCTACTTGCCTTATTATGTTTTTAAATGCCATGTTGCCTTAATTGCTCTAACCTTGTTTATTTGGCTGTAACTTTTTTCTTTTCTTCACAGCTGGTTCACCCACTTTTACCTAGTGGGGGCATTGGTTCACTTTGTTATTTTCAGCTGTCTAATTTCTATATTGTTTGGCAGTCCACCACCATATATTTTAAGAGAACTCATCCACTGGATTAATTTGGACAGCTATAAAAAAGGAGGTGAGTCTTCACATTTATTTGTAAAGAGATTCTCATTATGTGACATGACAGGTAGCATAGGTAGCTCTTTGTATTTGCATTTCTGTCCTTGTCCCAACTTCTTGCCACTCTTTCCAACCATCATGGATTTGTGCCCTTTGTATTCTTTGGTCAAAATGAAACTTTGGAGTAACATGAGGTTCAAATAGTTGTTCTACAGTATTAAAGTATAACAAACTATGTCATCAGTCATAAGGTCCAGTAAATTATATGTAACAGTTTTTATTTAACTTGTAGTGTATTTGTTTTTGCTTTTTTTTTTTTTTTTGCTTTTTTTTTTTCATAAGCTAATTGGATGGTGCCGGTTTGGACTGGAAAGTGTATGTTTATTCTTAATAAATATAAATTTTTAGCTTTCCATTATTATCAGAGTTCACAGTACAAATTCCAACCTGCCGTGAAGAATTCATTTTCAAATTTTTGTCCCAATCATCACCTTATTGAAGTGCCATAAAATGCATAAAACCATACAGCATCTTCAGTTACTGCCATGTCATTTTTGGGGCAAAAGAGGCGATGGATAGATTAATTTTTTATTGTATTATACCGTGTTTATTGTCCACAAATCAGAAATGTTGAGATTATTTGGCCAGGAGGAAAGAATTTTTTTGAAAATAGCAGAATAAGACAGGACATACTGACTTGACGTGAAAGAATCAATGTGTGTCCAGTTTTTTAGGCAATGAAATATTATTTCCACATGAAGAGTTGCTGTAATAATGATAATTGATACAGTAAATTGGGTATTTTGATAATATGTTATGCATATTTTATAGATTGTGTTTGAAATATTTGATACTGGGAAATTTCTAGTTAAGGTTTTTAATTTATATTTAAAGAGCAAGAACAGCTATGCTATGGACCCCCGAGGGAAAGCGAAAGAGAGGCCGACCAAAAACAACTTGGCGGAGAACTGTGGAAGCTGAGATGCAAAGAATGAACCACAGTTGGGGCACTGTACAAAGGATGGCCACCGACCGAGCAAAGTGGAATCAATTTGTTGCTGCCCTACAAGACGCCACCAGGCGTGATGGCCGCTGACTGCTTTGACGGTTGGCGGTTATGGATCAAAGAAGAAGAAGATGTGGTAAGCGGTTAGAGTGCTTTCCTGGCACAGCACAGTTATTGTGTTCTAGGATCAAAACCTGTTGGCGTCACACTTGAATACTTCACTCCCCTAGGGCAGATTTTGCTATGGGACGACCTTTCATTCAATCGTCACCTTTCAGCTCCACAAGGAGCATAGGCCTTCAATAAACTTATGACAAGTCTTCCTGTCCCGTGCCGTCTGCTCAAGGTCTTTCCATGTCTTCTTCATCCCCTTCATGTCTGTCTCCAGTTCTCTTTCCCCGTGTGTTCTTTGATCTTCCTCTGCCTCTCTTACCCTGGGGATTCCAAAGTAAGGACTGCCTGGTTTTGCTATCTGCAGGTTTCCTCAGTGTGTGTCCTGTCCATTTCCAGGGTCTTTTTCTCATCTTTTGTTCCACTGATGCGTTGCTGGTTCTTGCCATCAGTTTTACATAAGTGATCCCAACCCTCCTTAGTCATCTTTTATGACATGCATAGTTGGTCACAGTGTTACTGTTCTTTGCTCTCCTTTCAGGCTCAGGTAACACATAGGTGTTATATCTACATATGTTACATAATTATGATGCATAGTGCATTTCATACCACTTCAACCCTACTGTTCTACGGGAGCATTCATTTATAAAAGTCCGTAGCTTTTTGGTTGTTGTTTTTGTTATTCTCCGTGTTTCAGAACCATACAATGGGATTGGCTTGACATTTGAGTTGAAAATGCTTATTTTATCATTTCACCTGTTCTCAGTTTCCGCCTGACTTCCCCCTTCCACCTTGTTTCACACTGCCCCAGGATATCAATCTTGTCCCTCATTTCAGATGCAGCCTGTACAGTTTTCCCTTGTTTGTTCGATGTATGACCATTCCAGTGCCAAATCTGGAGATTCTCCTAGAAGAAAGAAGGTTAGTCAGAAACACAGACTCCTTTTGACTTTCTCTGTATTGCTTCATGTGCCTCCTTGCCAGAGGACCTTCTTCTGACTTTGGTGGCTGAGTGTTATTTTCTTTAGTTGGCCTGTCCGTGTTGATTGCTGAAGTTATTGTGGTTTTACCATTTCTACAGGATGGGGTAACTTGCCCCATGCCCAACCCTCCTTAGTTATCTTTTACGACATGCATAGTTGGTCACAGTGTTACTGTTCTTTGCTCTCCTTTCAGGCTCCGGTAACACATAGGTGTTATATCTACAAATGTTACATAATTATGATGCATAGTGCATTTCTGAGTTTCTATGAAGTCTGTAACTTTATTCTCATATGAAAAACAAATTTCCATTTTGAACAATATTAGAGTCTCAGAATAAGGCTTTCAGCTTATTCATTAATATTATAAATTTCCGTGTTTTGCTGTTTGTTAGACTAAACTGATTTGCATAATTGATGAGAAGTGGCCAAAAGTGGAGAGGGGTAGAAGATTACATATTTTACACTGCTGGACTGGAAACCTCATCAAATAAAACAAATTGCTGTGGAAACCAGCACTGCAAGAGCACATGCATGTTATGGTCCAGAGTTCCCAGGGACCAGCTACAGTAGGTAGTGATAAGGGAAATGATGATAATATTGATATTGTAAGACCCTTTGAAGATTTTTGTCACTGCTGCATGTACGTCTGTCTAGATAAAGGCTTTTTGTAATCTTTTTCGTGCCATAGACCCCTCTGATTGTCCAGTGAAGGCTGCATACCATTTATGAAAAATATACATAAATCCATAAACATAAAAGGCTTATTACAAATATCCTCCTGAAAGATTGTCAGGAGAAACTAAGAGATCACAGTTTAGAGGAAATTATGCCACAGTAACTAAGAACAGCCAAAGAAGAAGATGCTAAGTATATGCTGCTCCGCAGCAAAGAAGTGAAACTCGTTTTATCTGCAAGAGTACTGTTCCCTTCCTCCAGTGGGATTGCTTTCAGAAGAAGCCTTAGCCAAGAAGAATTAAGGGGCCTTGACAATGTGCTCACCAAATTTTATTAGAAAAAGTGTACATATGAGTAGAGATGACATGTTTATGTCAGTGTGTACATAAACTTTTTTCTTTTTTTTTTCCAGCAAAATGACTGGGAAAGGGGGCTAGAACTTGGAATATTGTGCTCCTTCCATAACATGTTAAAACAGTTTGCTCATTTAATCTAGCAACCTTAACTCAATGTACAGTGTAAGACTATTTCTGTGAACTGTTTTTATTTTTTCCACAGGTTTGGATGACAATGCATGGCCTGTGCTGATAGTTCTCACTTTGGAGTTTCTGCAGATTTTAAGAAGACTGTACGAATGCTTATTTGTTAGTATTTTTTCAAAAAGTACAATGAGCATTGTGCATTACTTTTATGGAATATTCCTGTACAGCTCCTTTGGATTAGGACTTTTGGCTTCTGTAGATGTTGACAAGTTAGTTTTCAGTAAGTATATGTATTCTTATGTTATATACTAAAATATGCATGTGCAGTCATGTATACTTCACACACAAATGGACACACGCTCACAGAAGTAAGAATAAGAAAAAAGATTAAAATAATAATGATATTAGCATTCTTGTTATGAGATTGTTTTTTGGATAGGATTTCTTTAACTTCACTGCAGCCTCTGAATCATAGAAGTATCCGGAAGAAGAGTGAAGTTATTAGCTTGAATACACTATGAATATTATGTTTAGCTCAACTTTAAATAAATTTTCTTGCAGAGTATCAAGATGCTGCAGAGATGTTCTCTTACCTCCTGGGTTTGTTTGTGTTTTCTTGGGGCACATACTACCAACACAGAAGTATGCTGACATTTGCTTCAGTCAGAAGGGATAAGAAAGGTAAGATTCATGAGCTTCTAATATTTTTTTTAAAAATACTGTTTCTGTTATCAATTATTAGAAAAGGGCTTCTTAGCCTTTTTTTGTGTGTCGTGGACCCCTTTGATTGTCTTAAGAAGGCTACAGGCCCCTCCTTAGAAACAAATGTACATAAACACATAATTAAGCATTTTACATTAACAATTTTAGGTTATGTATATGCTTCCCCCCCCCCCCCCCCACCCCCCCCCCCCCCCACGCCCCCCCCCCCCCCCCCCCCCCCCCCCCCCCCCCCCCCCCACCCCCCCCCCCCCCCCCCCCCCCCCCCCCCCCCCCCCCCGCCCCCCCCCACCCCCTTTTTTTCCCCCTGAATAAACTTCATGGACCACCTAGTGATCCGAGGACCACAGGTTAAGAAGCCCTGTATTAGAGGAAGATTTGACAGTGGTAGCACAGTGTTAAGTGTTCGATTGACAGAGTGGTTAGAGCGCTGGTCTCATGGCAAGGTGCCAGGTTTGAATCACTGTACTGACACTCTCCAGTCTACCTGGCAGTAAATGGGTACCTGACTTTGAGTTAGAGAAGGAAAAGACAGCGAGGAAGGAAACTGGTCACCCCACCTTTCAGTGCTGGACCTATTATAGTGAAGTCTCCAACACTTCACTCCCTATGGCAGTATCTGCTGTGGGACTAGAAGGAAGGGAGCACAGTGTTGGAATAAATACTGCATTCATTACATATTACTTCATCTGCTTATAATGATTAAATCTTTTCCTATCCCTTTGTCCCTTAAAGCCAACCCTGTTCCTTTTCTGATTTACTGCTGGAGGAATGGATATTAAATTGATCTTTTTATATGATGGTTTGAATGCCAGATTTAATCCACCAAGAAAGATATTTTACTCATCGTTTGGCTCTAAGGCTGGCTTACGGATCCTATCTGGCAAATTGCATACCTTGTCCTAAATCTAAATTTCCACAGTGGCTTTGATGAGGTGCTGCTTTGATGTTAGTGATGTCAGAAGGTTTTTAGAGGATAGTGATTCAGATTTCATGGTGACTAGAGTTAGAGAACACATTGTTGAGGGAGTTGTCATTGATGAGGTGTTGCTTTGATGTTAGTAATGTCTGAAGGTTTTTTAGAGGATAGTGATTTAAATTTCATGGTGACTAGAGTAGAGAACACATTGCTGAGGGAGTTATCATTGATGAGGAGCAGGAAAGTAGTGTACACATGGAGACAACTATAGCGTTAGCATTACAGGTATCAGCAAATGGCTTTCCCATAGTCGGCTTGGCTTATGTCGGCAATTTCACCCAACACTGTCTGCTTTGAAAAATACTTCATCCAGGAAAACTGCAGGAAGTAGAAATAATACTGACCCCTGATAAGAAACTGTCCTTTGTAGAGCAATCAAATTTTACAAATTAACAATTCTTGAGTTCTAGACAAACAGTATTAAAACAAACTTTAGATAGGTATCTCTTCTTACAGTCCATGTTTGTCCACTTTGGAGTTGTATTTATGTGCGTCAGCAGTTTTAAGCCTGTTGGAACTTGTGTAGTTTTTGTTTAAGCATTCAGCAAATAGTGTTAACTGCTTGGGAAATTCACATGCTTGATTAAGTAAGAACAGTAGATTTGAAATGTAAATGTGCTTTCATCATCATCATAACCCTCCACTCCCAAAGGAGCATAGGCCTTCAACAAACACATGCCAAGTGCCATCATCTCAAGTTCTTTCCACGTTCTCCTCATCATTTTCATCTCTGTTTCCAGCTCTCTTCTCCATGTGCTTCTTGGTCTACCGCTGCCTCTCTTGCCCTAGGGGTTCCAGAACAAGGACTGCCTTGTAGTGCTATCAGCAGGTTTCCTCAGTGTGTGTCCTATCCATCGCCATCGTCTTCTTCTGATCTCTTGTTCCACTGGCGCTTGTTTGGTTCTTGTCATCAGTTTCATGTTGGTAACCTTGTCTTCTATTCTACGCAAGCACCCATTTATGAAAGTCTATAGCTTTTGTTGTTCTCCATGTCTCAGAGCCATACAATAGGACTGACTTCACATTTGAGTTGAAGATTCTTATTTTCATGTTGGATCCGATTTCTCTTGATCTCCATATATTTCCCAATGCAATGAAAGCTCTTGCTTTTTGTATTCATAGTTTGATATCACTGTCTGTCCCTCCAACTTTGTCTATATTGCTGCCAAGATATGTGTACGATTCTACATCTTGTAGTGGTGTTTCTTCAAGTTCAACCTTGTTATCATTACCTGCATTTATTCTCATTATTTTTGTCTTTTCCCTGTGTATTTTCAGACCCAATTGCTGTGGCCTCTCATCTAGTGTTTTCAATTTGTCCTGCATCTGATTACGGTTATGGGACAGAAGAGCCAAGTCCTCAGCAAAATCCAGATCATCCAACTGCTTAGTCAGAGTCCACTGGATTCCATTTCTGTTGTGTGTTGTCAGTGTTCTCATAACCCAGTCTATTGCTAGTAAGAAAAGAAATGGAGACAAGAGGCATCCCTGTTGCACTCCCATTCTTATCCCAAATGGTTCTGTAAGCTGTCCTTCATAAAGAACTCTGCATGTCATGTCTTCATATGTTTTTTAAAATTAAATTAATGATCTTAATTGGAACTCCATAATGCCTCATCAATTTCCAAAGTGATTCTCTGTCTACACTGTCAAATGCCTTTTCGTAGTCCACAAATCCAATGTATAGTGGTGAATTCCATTCCAGACTTTGTTCAACTATTATTCTCAAAGTGGCAATCTGGTCTGTACAGGATCTGTTTTGTCGAAAACCTGCTTGTTCATCTCTCAGTTTCTTGTCTATGGTCTTTTAATCTCTCAAGGATAATCCTCTTTAATACTTTTCCTGGCACTGATAGTAACATTATTCCTCTATAATTTGTGCACTCTTGTAAGTCTCCCTTCTTAGGTAACTTAATCAGATATCCTTCCTTCCATTCTGCTGGTATCTCTTCCTTTTCCCAGACTTTACCAAGTAATTTATATAACATCTCTGTAGCCATGTCGATATCTGCTTTGATGGCCTCTGCTGTGACATGAAATACATATAAAAGTAGATAGTAGAATGTGTTGAAAATATTTATAGATCTGTCTCACTTGTGTTTTGCAAAATATAATCGAGTAACAGAACTGTATAAAAGTACAGACATTTGGCGTTTATGATGACATGTGTTTTTGTTGTGCCTTAGCCAGCCTAATTGTTCAGTAGTTTTGTTCAGTTCTCATGCATATTGAGTCAGTGGGTTGTTAATTGATTCATTTTATCATTCATTATAATTGTAGGGGTCGGAGTGGCTAAGATGTATGGTGTCTGCCTCAAATTCTAGAGGTACTGGGTTCGATTCCCAGTTGAGGGAATATAATTTATGGAAATTTTTTTTCAGAACCAGTGGTCCTAATGATGTCATACTCCACCCTGGTCTCTTAGGTAGTGAGATGGATAAGGGTGAAAAATTGGGAGGTCCTGTGTGTAAGTTGTGTATGTTAAAAATCCCATGGCAGTTGGAAATCTAAAGAGTAGGCTGTAAGGCCGCTGCCCTGGCAAAATAAAAATTAAAAACCTACCCACGACAAAAATATTTATAGAATGTGTGATTCCTATATACGTACATTGGGATTCTCACTGGTGCTACTGAGTTTGTGCACTGTGCTGAGATCCTCCTTGTGTGATCTAATGGGAGGAGATCAGAGCACTGATGGAGTTGTCTGTGTGCAATGAAGATAGCCCTTAAAAACCCAAACCAGATCATTCATTAATGTATTCACACATTATTTTATCTATTTTCTTTTTTTCGCATGTGTTAAAACTTTCATTATCACATTATTTCTTGTCATCAACCCTAAATTCCCATAGTTTGTTTTTTGTGTCTCTTCTTCCTCTTGAAAGCAAATTTTGACTAAAGTAGTTTTATTATTTGTCTTTTCCACTATGTACAACTTCTTTTTTAAAATTTTTTATCTTGTGTTATTATTAATAATTGTTATATACTAATACTGCGGTTATCCCACACATACTAACAGTCTTGTTATATATTACTGTGACATTGATCTTTTCACAGACCATAGACCTGATGACCACTACATCCCTCAGGGACACTTGTTTGAGTGGGTATCATGCCCTCACTACCTGTGTGAGATCCTCATCTACCTATCCTTCTGTCTTATTTTTCAGTTCAGTAACATTTATGTGCTAAGTGTGGCTCTCTTTGTATGGACCAACCAGGTTTGTGTCAGTATTTTAGTGCACAAATGGTATCAGGAACATTTCTCTTGCTATCCTGTGACAAGAAAAGCAGTTATTCCATATATTTTGTGATGAGTTAGTGCTGAGATCTGTTGTTGCTCAACCTGAATCAACAAATTTGTAGAAACGTATAAGCAGTTATATTTTCCATACTTGGTAAGATATTTTCACTCTCTTGTGGGGATGTATGTTGTATTGGGTGAAATAAAATTATATAACCAAAGAGGATATTTAAAAAATCTATAATTACAGTCATTCCACGCTATTCTTGGGAGTTAGGTTCTTTGAAAACACTGTGAATACAGAAATCCGTGAATACAGAACCATTGATCCTATTGGAAAAAAGGGTAATAAGTTCTTGCGGGACCCTGTTCACCACACACTTATGCTACCGATCATCATAAATTCATCATTTCATGTATCCTTCTTGTAAAAAAATAGCTTATTTATTATACTGTGCGTTTTATAAATGTATTTTGTAGACTGTTTTCTTTGTAATAGTACAGTATTTAAAAAATTTTGGGGTACCAATACACAGGGAGGTAGCCTTTCTCCTTGATGAGCTGAAGCAGGTAGGCATCTCAAAATGTTTTTGCCTACTGCGCATTGTCGTGAATACCCACGAGGTGCCCACGAATGGCAGAAAATGGGTTACACTTTATCTCGCGCGAATGAGTGAAACTCGCCAATAGTGAGGATTGACTGTACAATATTACATAAACAAATTGTGTATTCGGTTGGTTTTCAGGATGTGACCTCTACAAGTTGATTACACTTTAAAAAAAAATGTGAAATTGTTCTCTTACATACTGTAAAAGAATTTAACAGCCAACAGAATTCCGGGATATTTTTGCGCCCTGTGCATTTAATAGGCCTTTCTAGTGAGAGAGATCTAATATAAATCTCATGTTGTGGAATATTTATGCCATTAGATGGCTCAGCCCTGAAGCCTTTTGTTACTTGGAATTATGCAGGTGAGGGTCTGTGCTATAATGTGAGCAGAAAAAAAAAATTTCACACATGGGCCTCAGGAATATCGCTTTCAGCAGAGAACTGTTTCTGTAACTGGTTCTGATAAAACTCTTTGCTTCTTCGAAAGTTATACTTGTATCAGGCTGAGGTAGCTTTCCACCTTCCTTTGCCAATCTGTCAGCCTCTTCATGGCCAGGAATGGTACAGTGAGATGGGATCCATTGTTTTGCAACTATTTTGAATCGTTGACATTGTAGAGCACTACTCTTAGGTCATCCAGGGCTGCATTATTCTGGCTTCTTATTGTTTGTAGAGCACTACTCTTAGGTCATCCAGGGCTGCATTATTCTGGCTTCTCAGCCTAAGGTGTTTGACCTTGACTGGAGTTTCCATAAAGGCATTTGAGAGTGGCTAGAGTGCCTATTCTTGGGTAACATAGTTGGCATTGGCTAGAAAATGTTTGTGTTTCATTAAAATTTCAGCAATCTTCCTCAAGGATGTTCCCTTGCCTGAAGCCAGATAGCCGCTGAAGTCTTGTGATAATTGATTGTGCTACACTTCATTGATAAGTCCAAACCATTCTGTGTAATTAGTGCTTGTTCCACCAATTTCCTGAGTTTTATCTCTTATTGAGACGTAACTTATATGTGGCATTAAAAAGTTATATTTCTCTTCTTCATGCAGTCAAGGGAGGTTAAATGGTTTATGTTTGTCTTACAATACTTTGAATATTTTAGATTATCAACAACAAAATTTTAATTATGTACAGTGTTGCTCAAATGTTGATGTGATTTTTTTTATGTCAAGTGATGTGCTTGTTAGCTTTATATACTTTTCAACTTTACCAAATTTTAACTAAAGCATCTGCTGAATTGTTCTTGCTTAAAATGGTAATATTGTTCTAATGAATTAAAAATTTATAAGACACACAGTTTGTTCTGCATTTAATTTCAAAGAAATATTGTTATTAGATTTACTTTTAATCTACTTTGTCACTTTGTTTATTGGTTTTTTTTTGTAACATTTCAAAATCAGATAGGCCTGACATGAAATGTGTGCGCCCAACTTTAAGTGCAAACTGTGTTGGTATGAACATTTGAAAGAAAAGTGTATTAGAGGGACATATTTTTCTCTTTTGAAAGCTTGAATGTCTTTTAGTATATATAATCTTATAAAAGTCTGTATTTTGAATTACCCAGAGTGTCTTAAAACATCGTTTTACGTTTTTTGATGCACTTAAAAGCAAATCGAGAAATTTTTTAAAGAATTGATTTTTAACAAATATTGTATGTTTGCACTTTATTTCTGATGTCGACTTATGCAAGAGAACCAGGTAGTAACCAATAGGGCTGAAGCTAAAGGAACAAGGAGATGGATAATACACACCCTTATGAAACAACAAACCAGTTTTATCAGACATACCCTTGTGTGGAACTCACTGAGCGAGAGAAGTTTGGGAAAGTTAAGGACAACCTGGAGAAAAATAGTCATAGAGAAAATGAGGGCAACGAAGACCTTACGACCAGAGTTGGAAAAAGATGGCGCAGAGTAGAAATTGACAGTGAGAAACCGTTTCTTGGTCAGTGAAAAGGATTGATGAAAATGATACTGGTTAGAGAAGACTCACATTTACCATTTGCAAAGCAGTTCAGAATTTCTAACTTCAATTCATTTGTTCAAACACTTTTGCTTTGTTTTGGAATATTGAGCCATTCAGTACTAAAAAGTATGACACTAACTTGAGACCTAACTTACCTGCCTCAAACCTAACTTAATGTTAGAGTTTAAACCACTCACCCACTCTGTGCTGTTCCATTAAGATTCTTTTACTGCTGTTCATAAATAACTTATTTGTAGCATTTCTCGCAGGGAATTCAGTGCCCTCACCTCCACATCTTACAAAACTAAACGACTTCTCTGTAATGATTTGCTCAAGAAAATAAAGAGATTCGGATATTAAAAATTTTGGATCATTAATGTGTGTATTATCAACTCTTCACTGTTTAAGTACTGAATAATTATAGCCAACAGGTGGGTCTGAACATCAGTCTAAAGAAGACAGAGGTCATGACACTCAATGTTAGCAGTCCTGAGCCAATAACAATAAGGAACCAGAAGCTGGAACAGACGGACACATTTACATACCTAGGATGCATAGTTACACCAGACAGCGGAACAAGCAAAGACATGAACAACAGAATGAATAAAGCGAGAAGCCTTTTCTAGTCTACACAACATCTGTCCTCTCAGTACAGCACAAACACCAATTTAAAATTATATGAGAGCTGTGTACTTTCTGTGCTTCTCTATGGTGCGGAATGCTGGAGAGTAACAGAGAAAGAAATGTCAAAATTGTCCTCCTTCCACACAATCTGCCTAAGGAAAATTCTCAGAATCTTTTGGCCGAATACCATCACCAACCAAGAACTGCTTACTCGGAGTAACCAAGAGGAAATGCACACCATCATAGCTGGCGGATGCTGGAGTTGGGTTGGCCACGTCCTCGGAAGAGACCCCAATGCCATCACAAGAACAGCTATGCTATGGACCCCTGAAGAAAAGCGAACGAGAGGCAGACCAAAAACAACTTGGCGGAGGACTGGGGAGGCCGAGATGCAAAGAATGAATCAGAGCTCGGGCACTGTACGAAGGATGGCAGCCGACAGAGCAAAATGGAAGCAGTTTGTTGCTGCCATACAAGACGCCACCAGTCGTGATGGCCACTGACTGCTTTGACAGACGGCGGCTAAGGATCAAAGAAGATGTTTGTATTATCAACTCTTTACTGGTTTTATTTATTATTTGCTTTGAACATAGAGGAATGGGCACATTGAAAGTTGATCTCCATTTTGTTACCTCTGTCTGTGGTGGTACACTCCAATAGACTATTTACTTTCCATCCTGTCATATTTACTTCTTACTTACAATGTTATTTTCCTCTTGTTTGTCTGCCTTCTGCCTTTCCTTCTGTTACAGACTTTATGTGTGTGATTGTGGTCTCATTCATTACTTCTGTTTTTGGCTCCACATTCTTCCAGAATATATTTGTTCCTATTTTGTTGTTTCTATGAAATATGTACCATTTAAAAAATGAAAATCAGCATTGTAAAGGCTTTGTTTTCTTTTTTTTTCTATTCTTGCACATGTCCACCATCGATGTCACTGCTATACACATAGCATTTCATATTTCTGTGTAATTTTGTGCAATTTTAGGAATCTCAATTCTTGACCCCTCTTCCAGTGGCGTATCCTGGTAATGCGAGCTAGGCGTGCTGCTACTTAAAATGAATATGTACGCCTACTATTTAACTTCTTCCCCTCTTAATTTAAAAACCAACTATATTCAATTACGCAACGATAGTTATTAGGGGTATATGTCAATTATCTCCGAAATACTAATTAACTTAACTTGAAACTCACTGTCACTGTAATAATCTGCATTCCCGGCAACTAACAAAAATTAATCACAAAAAACGCTGGACGGACACAACCGATTTTTACAACCCGAGAGCTGCTAGGCCCACCGCACGCATGTTCGTATTGTATTGACATATCTGGCCTTTGACCCCGCTCCAATCAAACCAGTGTTCAGGCGTGAATCCGAAACGAGCCGCACGCATCGTGACGGAATTACCCGAGAAACTTCGGGCGATTGCTACCAATTAGTAAAAACTGCACTATAAATAGCGTCTGGGGAAACTGAAACTAGATTATACTCGTAGATTCTATGCGGGAAAATCCGTTATCCTGGTGCGTGCGGTCCGAAAGAAGAACATTAGAAGAGAAATATTTTATAGAATAATAAATTAAATTTTTATTTTCCTTCGGGCATAGGTGTGCGAAGCACGCACAGCACACATAGAGAATACGCCACTGTCCTCTTCGTTTCTTTGTAGCGGTCTAGTTAACATGCCAGTATTTGACATGGGAGGTCAGGGTTCGAGGGCTCCCCCCCCTCCAATTTTTAAAAGTAATTTTTTTTTAACCTCTATGAAGAACTGAACTGCAACAAACCCTGCCAGTCGACAGGCCTATATTTGTATTGCTCAGTACAGTGGAACGTCTCTCTACACTACAATTAACAGTAAACTTTTTCTCAACTTCTGTTTAACATCTACATTTGTTTTTTTATGTGTCAATGGTATTAGGAAAAATACTTTTCATTGTTCTAGTATCTCACCATTTAGACTGATTTTTAATTATTGGTCAGTGTGTTGCTTTAATTACTTTAATATTTGTCTCAATAATGTAGATGTGCCATTTAATTTGTGTCTCAGTAATATAGATGTGCCATTTAATTTTTGTCTCAGTAATATAGATGTGCCATTGTCGTGAAATATTCTAATCCACATATATAAATTATCAGGTAAATATAAAGCCTAACAAATAAATTCTAATAAAGAAAAGAGCAATGGTAAAATAACAGTGCTGTCACCAAGAATGTACTCGAAAATCCCCTTTGTTTTATGATTCGTCGGCAAATTGTAACGCCTTCACGTTGATAGTAAAAGCCTAATGTATTATTACCCGCTTTCTTCAATGAAACGTGTGCTGTATTTCTTGGAAAAACAGTGAGATACGCAAGCTGAACAATGACCTAATTTTAATATTTCATTCATTCCATTTTATACACGGCGTAACTAAAGACAGATGGACTAAAGGATAGAGAGAAGGGAGAGGCATAAAGCCGAACACGTGCAACACTAAACACGCGTCGCGCGATACACAATTACTACTATCACGCGTGTAAGGCCACATGCACTAACTTTTTCAGACGGACAGTGATAAAATTCACTACCCTTCCCAGAGTTAGGTTTTTAAATCCTGAAAAACTCTTATTGGAAAAGATGACAATAGATGGGTTTACGTTTGAAAACATTACAGTACCCAGACAGCACATCTTCGAAACAGGAGGTAGAAGAAATTGCATATTTTGAACGCAGCCACTTAGCTCTTTTAAATTTGTATATTTGGGTTCCTTAGGGCTTGCTGACAAAGAATATGTAAAACGTTACGCAAATAGTCTAGGAATTAACAAGTTATTACCAAAATAAAATAGTGGGGATGCCTGACAGCATGAAATCATTTCTGCTCATAAAATTTTTTTATAACGTGTTTGAAAAAACCTTGCGTACGGAAATAGCCTACCATGTAAACTCCAAATTGATTGGAGCGCAACAAATATAAGACTAAACACGATTGGTCGGACTATAAATACTATCTTTGGTTGTTAGGGGAGACGTAGGAAGGTAAAATTTTTTCAAACACTTGTCGAAACGTGGCTCCATTGGCCAGACTCGCTGATAATCACTTAGGAGCGTTAGTTCGAGACCACTAGTTCAAATAAGCTTGATAAAGCAACAGTGCGTTGAAGCCAGCTCATATTTTTGCTAAATAAAAGCCTGGAACATAAGCAGATGGGAATTTGTGCCAGTAATTGTGCCAGAATTCATTGCTAGTCAACGTATCTGTGTTTATTCTTTGAATTGTGGTAAGCTTGAAACATTCAGTATCTTTTAATGAAAATTGAATGTGAATTGTTAATTTATGCCTGTATATATGTGTAGTTCAGTAGCAAACATGATGTAAAGCCTATAATGCTCCAGCCTGAACAGAAGGTGTCGGAGGAAAGTAAAACGGCATGGAATGGCCACACAGTACACTGACACCTAGATGATTGACTAGAAAGAAATAGTGCTGGAATTGCAGAGGCGTAGTAACCATTAAGGAGGTTAATACTGGTATAAAGTATTTCAGATGAAGCTGACAGTTGGCCTAACGCTCTGAACTCAATGTTTGTGATGTATTGTGCTCAGTGTATAACTAGAGTATCAATTAGTTATGAAGTAGAAGGTACATCCTTCTTGTTTTCAGGGACCGTGGTCTTGATGGTATTGAGCAGCACCTGGTCAGAGCTTTGCTGAATCCAGAGTCGGACAGCATACTCCTTGGTCCATTTAGCTATCAGTGAGGTGTCTCCAGAGCCCAGGGGAGAAATCGAGCAGAGGAGTCTTTTCCTGCCGCCATCACGCAAGATAAGCTGATGTGGCCAGCTGAGCTCAAAATTATGTACCCCCATCTTAAAATAACATTGTAACATAAACTTAAGAGGGGAAGTAAATTGTTTTAATATCAGGAACTGAGAACATCTCCAATACTAGTTCCAATAAAGACAAACTATTGAAGTCATGATGACAAATACCAACAGAGCTTGAACAAAACAAAACCAGTATTATCTCATATTACTACTACACAACTGACACACATAGGATACTGTTAATAATATATGTCACTACAATATTTATATTGATAAATTCTGTACATATAACTTGTAATTAAAATTGATTGTGATTCCTGGTTCCCTTTGTATTTGAATCAGGACACATATTCATTCATGACAGCAATGAATACATATTGTTATTTGAAAAGTTATCAGTGACTCCTTTAAGATATCCTTGTAGAGTGTATTATGTATGTGAGTGTCACAGTGTTGTCAAGTGTAGTGGAATAAATTAAATTGTTTATCTGTCTGTTGTTGTTTTGACTTACACTTCATCATACACATACCCTAGACATACAACGTAGTCATCACACTATTCCAGAATAATTCTGACTGAGGTATACATATGTGGCAGCAAGTAAGGTTATATATAATACACTACTCTTATTAGATATATATACCTTCACAGCTGATCTCAGTCAGTACACTAAGTCCCCATACATATTTATAACATCCCACTTCATCAAGCTGTTAAAAGTTGTATTCATTTAGGCGTGGTTGCTCCCCTTCCAAAACATTCAAAAGAAAACTTTGCATTGTCAAAAGTTGTTGACAATAAATAACCAGTTGTTATATTTGACGACAATTCGAGATTAGTAGTGAAGTGACGATTTTATTTGGCTGCATTTTTTTATAGCATTTATTTGCTGTCCTCTAGTTCACGTTCGTGCTTTCTTGAAACATTCCAACATTTTAAATCGTCAACAAGCGAAAATTCTGCTACATATGTACGATTTTAAATTGGAACACACGGAAATCTACATATTAGCAACCGACCACAATGCGCTCTCAAAACCAATGACTTCACCGGAGATAATAAATCAAAGGTATCACTATCAGTAAAATCCACTGGACTACTCAAAGCTATCTACTAAACACTAACTCATTGTCGATCGTTACATTGATATATAAACAAAAGACTAAATATGCGTGGTTGTCAAGTGGAAGTCTACAGACCAGAATAAGCGGAGAATGAAGATGTAAAAATGCGAAGGTATGTCTAACTAGAATTCCAGATTTCTGTTGCAGCTGGGTGTCTAAAACTTGGGTCAACCAATACCAAAAGCAATTTGATCAATGGATACGAGAGCGCACGGACGACAATTGGCTATAGGCATTATTCGATTTTGTATTTATATAATCAGCGGAATTGGCTATGACCCCAGGTGGCATTGTTGTGTAATGCAATTTTCTCAAAAACAGCTGTGCTGATGTTGTCACTGGCCAGACGTACACTTAAAGAATTGGAAACGATACGTGATTCGATTTTCGGGCTACCCACTGTGTTAATTTTAATGTTTGAAATCTTCTTTTAATTTCATTTTTCTTCTATCTTTCCAGTGCATTTTCTTTTTAACAGAATGCTGCTTATGGAAAGGAAAAAACGAAAAGTTGGCGGGGACTGTGTGAGGCTTAGACTGAAACCAGAGTTTGGGTCACTGTACGAAGGATTATCAATTTGTTGTTGCCCCTACAAGACGCCACCGGCGTATGGCCCACTGACTGCTTTGACGGTCGGCGGATAAATCAAAGAAGAAGAAGAATTGAGTTTAACTCTCGTTGTTATACTAAGTCTGTAAATGAACAAAGTAAGTCAAAATATTAGTGTTTCGACCCTATTTGTGACCAGCCTAAAAATGATTCGAAAAGTGCATTAAAATAGTGCCATAGCGAAAATGAATGAATTTGACGTATAATTTACCACGGATTAACTGTGTTTAAGAAATGGAGTCTGTTGTCTGTCGACCGCTGTGGGAACAATTTTTGTCTTTCAGTAAATCTATTGTTTATCTGGGGATGGTGACGTTATTGCTTTTTTTAGTAAGAATTTTACATCCATATGACATGGTAACCTAGGCACACCATTTTTCACTCGGTTTTATTATGCGTGTATGTCTAAATATAAGGATAAACTGAGGTTTAGTATTATAACTTTATTTCTTTCACTCTTGACGAGACCACGGTTCAACAAATGCAGAAAGGTCTAGTCCAACCAAAATCCATATCGACTTTGAGGAGTAAAATAATGGGAAGGGAAATTGAACACAACTCTTTCTAACTCCCTCCCCATTCTCTCTCTCTCTCTTGTTGTTTTGAATTTGCTGAATAAAATACCAGAGCGAAATAAAGTTATACAATCATTTATAAGTAAGATGTTGCTGGGTCTAATGTTTAACTTACCACGAGCCGGATAGCTCCTGTAAAAATGTTTGATTTTGCTGTCATTAATAAGATAAAGGGTTCGACCTTTCCTGGCCGGAGATTTTAATGTTGTTTTACTCTTTTTTGTAAATGTTGTTAACTTTCACAGGCTACGCCAATAACTCCGGATCGGCGTATTTAAAGTCACCACAGATGAATTTTACAAAGTTTGTCACTCAAAAGCTACATATGTCTGTTGAAACATTTGATCATAGGCTGATGAACTGATTGGAACAATGAAGGGGATGTCTTTTTATGATTCTTGAGAAAAACTGGAAATTTAGCGAAGCAAAGGGAAAAAAGAAATACATATTAAACACAAAGGTTGTTTCAGGCATTCGTGTAAAGAAGTTGTAAAAACTATTGGTGCTAACAGAGCAATCGAACCTTCAGAAACATCGGCCCCCGCAACCGCCTAGCTACGAGCGAATCACGCCTTACTCAGTACAGGCACAAGGGAAAAAATGATGAGCGAGGATTATTTAATGTTGTTCTATAGATTTACTCATCTTCTGTAACAAGCCCTGTCTGAATCAGTTTCACAAAAAAAGCAGACAATAATATCTTAAGAAAAAGTGCAGAATAGAAAAAAAAAATAATTGTGAGAGGAAATAAGAAAGAAAAGGGTACGACCCGGAAAAATCGCAATAAAATCAGTACAACAAATGTAACTGATTACTACCGTAGTGAACGAGAGATCGGAGAAAGGACGCCCCAAAATCCATCTCTTGACACCTGCTTTGCCAAACACCATGAGGCAAAATAGTTTCATTTCAACAATGACTTGAAAATTGACAGTGTATATAGTTTTTCTTGTGCTTGTTCTAAATGTGCCAACAAATTTCCAATTGTAATAAAAACTTATTTATGATCAGAAGCCACTGAAATTTTCTTACATTATGTAAAAATGCATGTACTTTAACACGAAAGTGGTTTTAGGAGTTCTACTGCTTTAAAATGTTATTTCGAATTTGTTAAGCGCCCCCCTCCCTTGCATGGATCAAACGTGGATCTACGTTGACTTAAGTCTCGTAAAATTCGGACTCGGGACATTTTTTACCGACGCCACTAAAAAGTGACCGACTCCACGACTCCGACTCCAGTCTTGTCCTCCCGGTATAACAGCGCGACAATTAATAATCCATCTGTCGGGAAGTAAATGCAGAACATTTACTTTGAAGGCAAAGGTTCTGTCGCAGAGTGAAGATAATTTGCCTATTTGAAATTTTCTGTCCTTCCTGTATATTGCTTTATTTTCTGTCTATCCTAAGTTTCCGAAAAAAAAAAAATGTTTCTCACGCACTTGCCTTTTCCCCACCTTAACCCAGGTGAAGCTTCGGTCAACCCGTTCACGTTCGTTAAGAATTTCCAGACTCGGCTGTCTAGAAATTTATGGCCTGTCTTCTTCCTCATTGTTAATACTTTGAGCTCGGAAACCACAGCACGTACAAGTGACATTCAATATGCAAACTAATTTGCGGCAATACTTTTGGCTATCGTGGGAACGTTTAAAATGTAGCAGGAAAATCGAAAATAATTCTTTCTTTCTTTCTTTAAGAAACTAGTTTTTAGACTTCACTTGGTGATAAGCATACGGGAAGAGTAAGACGCATTTCTTAGTCTTGTAAAGTAAAATTGTGCAGAGGGAGACTTGAGTTAAACAAACTAAGTGCCCTCTAGTTTAACTTAACAGACTAAAATTCCGGAGCGGGTATGTATTTGCTATTCCAGTATATAGACAATTAGCTCAAATATATAGATATGAAATATATTATTATCATGGTGAAAGTCTAATGAAATATATTACTATCATGGTTGTAGTGGGTTTGATGGTATTGTATGATGGTGATATTACTAAATGTAATGTATGAGGCCAGCTGTGAAGGCTCCTGAGATAAAATGTAGTTGTGAATTGTCAGAAGGCCTTTCTTGCTACCACTACGACCTCACACTCAATTTTTTTTCTTAATGAATGTAGCTATGTAAAATGTCTAGGGTAATGATATGTAATGTGGTGTGATAGTTATAGATACACCCACAGATATTTAAGCAGACTAATAATATTTAACAAATATTATAATACACTGAACTAACTCAAGAGTGTAAAATTTTTGATAGAATTATATTACATTTATTTGTTCTGGATCAAGTTTTATGTTGACCAGAACTTTTTTTTAAAAAAAAAGGATTTAAAAATTATGAAAGAAATGCATGGAATGTTACATAATAAATGCAAGAGTGTACATATATAAGTACTAGACTAGTTAGTTTTATTAAAATGTTCTAGTAGTCATCTACTTGGGAGGATAGTTAATGCTTGTGCTGTTGGGGTGGCCTCATCACACCTGTCTATATTGACTACACAGTGTCCAGTAAATTACAGGAACTTTATGGGGTATTAGTAACTAAAAGGCGTTGGTGAACTTCCAGCAGACCAGAGGCTCACTCAACTTGCATATGTAGCTCTGGTGCTGAAATCTGGTGGTCCCACCTCTCCGTGCTGGCGGGCAATAATAGTGGTCTCTGTCACAACGTACTGCACAGATACACTCGAGTAAAATCACCAACTGAATGGACACCGCCTTGTTGACAACTGAAACTCACAGCTCTGCAATCAAAGTATTGGCTATGTGTCAAAATTCTATTCTCTACCCACGTCTGGACACAACACGGACACAACAACCACATCATACAGACAGGTCAGATCTCTCTGACCAAACAGCACATTTACCATGGTGGTTTTACATCAGATAGGTCCTCCCAGACTATAGATTCTGAAAAATATTTATTAGTTTCCTTCCCTAAAAGTGGATAGGTAATATGTTTCATTATTCTCAACACTTGATCTGTCTTTCCTAACCCTTGCTGGAGTTTATGTATATTGTTGGTCCGTAGACCCTGACTAGGGCGGGGGGTGTAGAGCAAATCCCTACTTGTTTGTAAGGCTAGATTATGATATGGCAGTATCAAATCACTCGAACATTAAACAATATTCAAAATATACAAAGAAATAATTTCAATCTTACCAGATTATGAATAAAGAACACAGAAATGCTAGCAAAACTCAGCTGAGCTGCTGGCTATAGTATGGCGTCCCTGAACTTATTTCACTTTCTTTCAATTGGAAATCACCACACTTTAAAATACTGTGTCTATCATCGAACAACTATTGAGGAATGGCCCCACTTGCGCATCTGAGCGCCGATAAAATGATTGTCTGTGGCCAATCACTGCCTAGGTTTATTTCAAATTCAAATTTCCTACCCTAAAGTCATTTCAGTCATGCTTCAGTCAAGTATGGATGTTTATCTGTTAGTCTGTCCGTCTCTACTTGTTTTTTTCAAAAACGTACTTGATTTTTGAACCAACCTTTCTCTCCCCTCCAAAATTTTGTCGTTAAAAGTTATATTTAGACACAGCTCCCACCAATGTCCCTTCGCTTCCCTACTAAGTAGATTTGAACACCTGCGTCTCAAGGTCGTGTTTTTTTGTGCAAATAGCGACACTTTTTATTCAATACAGTCTGTCGCTGATGTGAACAACACTGTCTTTTGTCATTATCTTCAATATTATCTATCCGTCTGTAAAATTAAGAACATATTAGTTCACTGCTCAGAATGGGCCATCCGGCCAGCTAATTTTTATATTCCTAACATTAATATTACGAAAAAGTTACTTTTTAATTTTTGTAATATTCCAAACATCTGCGTTCTGCCGCTGAATTCAAATCAAAGGCTTGGTATCGCAAAAGCGACCAATAAATGACTGTGGCGTAACATATCCAAGGTCCCTTCTGTCGAGTTCCTTACTTTATGTCAACTTGGGAAACGTGACTTTTCTCCGTTTCCCCCCCAATTGCGTCTCCTTAGCCTTTCTAGTCTCACGCAATCTTTCCAGTCATATTTTTTTCCTTTTTATCCGCCGTTCCCCTCCTGTCTAGCAAGTCAATTTTTATGGAGGGTGATGACCCGCGGTCTGGGCGATCATGTACTATCAGCAGCCTACGCATTATGTTTTTATCCTTACATGTTATCTTTGGAGGTATTTTGCCGTTGTATCTCTGTCAATTTCACTACACATCTCCCCACTTGAAAACATGCCTATGGCAAGTTCCAAAACCAGCGATACACATAGGTAAAATTACTCCTCACGTCTGCCACTACTCTAATTTTGATCACAGGGGTGCCGACTGAGGAAATCTGCACCGACATTCAATTTGCCTGGGATATATTGGATACTGAACTGATAAGGTTGAAGCAATAAAGACCACCTCAGCAATCTTGCGTTTTCATGCTTAGCCTGAGATAAGAATACGAGAGGCTGATGGTCCGTCTCCACCACAAAAGTCCTACCATACAGATAGATTTGAAACTTCTTTATTGCCCAGATTAACGCTAAACATTCTTTTTCGCTTGTGGAGTATCCTTGTTCCGCCTTATTCAATTTACGGCTTGCATAAGCGACTGGTTTCAGTTCCCCATCAGGTAAAGATGATCTTTGCAACAAAGCCCCTCCTAGTCCTACATTACTTGCATCGGTTCTTAAGACAAAGTCCTGTGTCAAATCAGGCAGTTTGAGAATAGGCTTGCTAGTGAGTTTTTCCTTTAACTCTTGGAACGCTAGTTCACATTGTGCAGTCCAAATAATTTTATCTGGAAGTCCCTTGCGAGTCAGATCAGTCAGAGGAGCACAAATAGCGTTAAAATTCTTGATGTATTTCTGATAAAATCCGCATAACGACACAAATGATCGCACGTCCTTTTTTGTTTTGCGGCCTAGGTGCTCTCTGCAGTTTTTCCAAGTTCTTAGGATCAGGGGTCATATTACCCTGATATACAGTGTGTCCCAAGAATTCCAACTCTTTGCATCCAATACAACATTTTGTTGGCCTAGCAGTTAAGTTCGCCTCCCGAAGTCTATCAAACAACATCTCCAGAGCTTCAATGTGTTCTTCAAATGTCTCTGTGGCGACGAGAATATCATCCATGAAATTCGTGATACATGGGTTATTCAGGGGATCCAACAATTTGCGCATCATCCTTGAAAACACACTCGGAGCATTTTTCAGTCCGAATGGTAGCATATTGAATTCATAATGTCCATCCGAAGTGCTAAAAGCCAAATAAGGTCTCACTTCAGGCTTCACTGGGATCTGGTAATAGCCTTTACTAAGATCCACCTTTGAAAAGTATTTTGCCTTGTTCAGTCTGGCAAATAACTGTTTTGTGTCTGGTAATGGATCCACTTGTCCTTCTGTGACAGCATTCAGTTTCCTGTAATCTATGCACAGTCTGTGTTCCCCAGACGGTTTTCTCAACAAAACGACACTAGAACTAAAAGATGATTCACTGTGCGAAATAATCCCCTCCTTCAACAAATACTCTATTTCTTCCTTCAATGCCTTCTCCTTCGCGAACGGAATAGAATAGGCTCTCATACAGATTGGGTTTGAGTCTACCAGTTTCATGTCATACTGTAGCAAATTTGTATGGCCTGGTTTATCTGTTAATACATCTGTATGTTCCTCCAGAACCTGTTGAACTCTCTCCCTCTGGTTTTTAGTCAGGTGCTTACTGACTTTTACCTGTGCTGCGGTTTCACAAGGATGTAATGGGTATTCATGTGAGGTGAGTGGTTCTTTTTGCATCTGGGTTGCAATAGCTAAGGTCAATAAGGGGGTGCTTTCCTGGAGTGGTCTGTCCAGATACTTCTTTAACTGGTTTACATGATAAACTTTCTCCTTCCCCTTTTTGTCAATTTTATAGTTTGTTCTAGACACCTTCTCTAGAACCGTATATGGACCTTGCCAACCAATTTGTAATTTATTCTGGCTTCCGGGTAGTAGAAGCAGCACCTTCTCTCCGACTGCCAGTTCCCTGTCCTTTGCCTTCCTATTAAAATATGCTGCATGTTTCTTCCTGGCTTGCTTCAAATTATCATTTGCCAGTTTCCATCCAGCTTTCAAACGAGTGGTCAGTTCGTTCACGTATTGATACGATGAGGCAACAGTCTCTTCCGCCTTCTCATCTGTCCAGGTCCTTAATAGAGCTTCTAATGGACCTTTTATTGGCCTCCCAAATAGCAGAGTTGCGGGAGCCATCCCGGTTGAACTATGTGGTACCTCCCGGTACGCAAACAATGCGGCGGGCAGGAATTGATCCCACAGATCCGGTTTTTCGTGTGCCAGCTTTCTCAGGATAGAAATGAGAGTCCCGTTGAACCTCTCTACCTGGCCGTTCCCTTGTGGATGGTACGGACTACAATGAAAGTGTCTGGCTTGAAATAGCTTAAAAACTTCTTCCGTTAGTTTCCCCTTGAACTGAGAACCATTATCCGTCAAGATTTGATGCGGGAATCCTAATCGGGTAAATATTGTAAGTAGTGCCTCTGCTACATGTTTTGAATCAATTGATGGTAGGGCTACCGCCTCTCCCCACATAGAACAAGTGTCCACCAGAGTAAGGATGTAACTGTTCCTCCTCTTGGTCCGAGTGAGAGGTCCTACAATATCCACTGCAACCCTCTCAAAAGGTGTTCCCACTATGGGCATTTCCCCTAGAGTTGCAGGAGCAGTCCAGTGCTTTGGAGCTACCCTTTGACATTCTGGGCAGGATTTGACATATCTTTTTATATCCTCCGTTATCCCTGGCCAGAAGTAATGACAAGCTATACGCTGTCCTGTGGCGCTGATCCCCATGTGACCACTGAAGGGAATCGCATGCCCGAGTTCCATCACTTTATCTCTATATGAAGTGGGAAGAACCAGCTGGTTGTGACCATTTGTTCCAGTTCCGGCCTTCCTGTATACGAGTTTGTTCTTCATGAAATATTCCCCCTTGCTCGGAGGTGTGTGGCATTTGGGCAATTTTTTAAAACAGGGCTTGAGTGTCCTATCCTCAGCCTGCGCCTTCCTCATCTCCTCTGGATGAGCATTTATAGGTTCACCTTCTTCCTCCTTCTTCTGTGACCTGGTCTGCACTGTCGCCATGATCACAGGTTTCTCGGGATTCCCCAAGAAGACGTATCTACACCCCAATATCAGAGGGTAGATTGGTTCATCTATCACTGCTGCTCTGATTTCTCCCTCCACATAGCGAGTTTTCACCGTTATCCTTGCGATGGGAAGTGTCATGAGTGGTATGTCCTTAGTCGCCCCTTGTATTTCCACTGTTTCTGTGGTATACTGACTTGGGTCCACTAGGCTAGACTTCACAACTGAATCATAATCCAAACCTGTATCATAAAGGCACCTTATGGTGACCCCATTACAAATAACATCCTCACAAACTGGGGGTGATAAGGTTCCTGTTGTCCATTAGGATTAACCTTTAATCTTCGCGTCCCCGACTTCATTGCAGCAATGTTTGAAGGTTTCCTTCTACAAAATTCGGTGTTATGGTTATCCTTCTTGCACCATTTACACCATCTTTTTCCTTGGTTCAACGGTTTTCTTTCATTGAACTTTTGGTCATTGAACTGTGAGTTTCTGTCGCGATAGTCATTTCTTGGCCGCTCAAAGTTTGTCCTACCTTTATTTCCCTGCTCTCTATTATCAAATTTATTAAATTGCTGTGGAGCTTTAAAATTGTCTATGTGCTTCTTTTTAGCACCACTTACCTCTGCCTGAGCTGCCTGATACCTCTCAGCAACATTTAAAATTTCCCCCAACTTCTCTGCACCTTGTTCCATGAGAAATTTTCTCATGTCTGGAGCCATGGACTCTCTCAATTGCTCAATCATGATCATTTCTTTGAGATCTTGGGTCTTCCCCAGAGCCGTCCATTTCTCCAAATAGGTTTCTAGTCTAGCAGAGAATTGGTGGTATGTCTCCCCAGACAACAGTTTGGCATTTCTAAATTTCTTACGATAAAATTCACCATTCTTCTCGTACCTTAATAACAAAGCCTGCTTTAACATGTCATAATTGTCTTGGTCTTCCCTGTTCATTTTGGCAAATACTTCATAAGAAGTACCTCTCAATCCCTGTGATAGCTTTAAACTCCACCTCTCTCTCTCTAACCCATATGTAGTAGCTAATAACTCAAAACGTCCTAGGTACCCCTCTATGTCATCGTCTTTTTCAACAAAATGGTCTAAATGAAACCCCATAGCTGAGTTTGAGGCTCCCAGACTGGGCGTAGCATCTGAGGCAAAAGGGCTGGCACCATTTTCAGGAGCCGGGCCTTGTAATTCCAGCTCCCTTAGTCGTAATTCGTGCTCCCTTTGCAACCTTCTATCTTCTGCCTCCCTTTCGGCAGTCAACCTTTTTTCTTCTGCCTCCCTTTCGGCAGTCAACCTTTTTTCTTCTGCCTCCCTTTGCTGTCGTTTTTCTTCTGCCTCCCTTTGCTGTCGTTTTTCTTCTGCCTCAATCTGCAGCCTCTTAATTTCTCTATCAGCCTCAATTTGTAACCTCTTCTCTTCAGCTACCTTTCTATCTTCCCTTTCAATATATTTATCACATTCAGCCGTTACATATTGAATTAAAATCTGACCATCCATTCCCATCTCCTTTGCGGTCAGCACAGCAGCTGATCGGAATTTTGCTAGCTCCGCCATACTTTTCAGACAATATAATAATATACAAGCTAAATCTCTAACCAGTAAATACACTAAGTACTTCTTATGACTATAGTCTAACTAATTCTAACTAACCAGTTAACTAATTAATTATCACTGGCTGTGAAGATTCACCAACTTTTATCTGCAGGGACACTTTTAATTTTAAAGGGAATTTCACAATTTTTTTCCCCTAATTTTATTTCTCCAACCAGGAGATCCTAATATTACTGTTGGGCTAATTATCCCTGGACAAGACCCCAATGTATGTAGTGGGTTTGATGGTATTGTATGATGGTGATATTACTAAATGTAATGTATGAGGCCAGCTGTGAAGGCTCCTGAGATAAAATGTAGTTGTGAATTGTCAGAAGGCCTTTCTTGCTACCACTACGACCTCACACTCAATTTTTTTTTCTTAATGAATGTAGCTATGTAAAATGTCTAGGGTAATGATATGTAATGTGGTGTGATAGTTATAGATACACCCACAGATATTTAAGCAGACTAATAATATTTAACAAATATTATAATACACTGAACTAACTCAAGAGTGTAAAATTTTTGATAGAATTATATTACATTTATTTGTTCTGGATCAAGTTTTATGTTGACCAGAACTTTTTAAAAAAAAAAAAGGATTTAAAAATTATGAAAGAAATGCATGGAATGTTACATAATAAATGCAAGAGTGTACATATATAAGTACTAGACTAGTTAGTTTTATTAAAAATGTTCTAGTAGTCATCTACTTGGGAGGATAGTTAATGCTTGTGCTGTTGGGGTGGCCTCATCACACCTGTCTATATTGACTACACAGTGTCCAGTAAATTACAGGAACTTTATGGGGTATTAGTAACTAAAAGGCGTTGGTGAACTTCCAGCAGACCAGAGGCTCACTCAACTTGCATATGTAGCTCTGGTGCTGAAATCTGGTGGTCCCACCTCTCCGTGCTGGCGGGCAATAATAGTGGTCTCTGTCACAACGTACTGCACAGATACACTCGAGTAAAATCACCAACTGAATGGACACCGCCTTGTTGACAACTGAAACTCACAGCTCTGCAATCAAAGTATTGGCTATGTGTCAAAATTCTATTCTCTACCCACGTCTGGACACAACACGGACACAACAACCACATCATACAGACAGGTCAGATCTCTCTGACCAAACAGCACATTTACCATGGTGGTTTTACATCAGATAGGTCCTCCCAGACTATAGATTCTGAAAAAATATTTATTAGTTTCCTTCCCTAAAAGTGGATAGGTAATATGTTTCATTATTCTCAACACTTGATCTGTCTTTCCTAACCCTTGCTGGAGTTTATGTATATTGTTGGTCCCTAGACCCTGACTAGGGCGGGGGGTCTAGAGCAAATCCCTACTTGTTTGTAAGGCTAGATTATGATATGGCAGTATCAAATCACTCGAACATTAAACAATATTCAAAATATACAAAGAAATAATTTCAATCTTACCAGATTATGAATAAAGAACACAGAAATGCTAGCAAAACTCAGCTGAGCTGCTGGCTATAGTATGGCGTCCCTGAACTTATTTCACTTTCTTTCAATTGGAAATCACCACACTTTAAAATACTGTGTCTATCATCGAACAACTATTGAGGAATGGCCCCACTTGCGCGTCTGAGCGCCGATAAAATGATTGTCTGTGGCCAATCACTGCCTAGGTTTATTTCAAATTCAAATTTCCTACCCTAAAGTCATTTCAGTCATGCTTCAGTCAAGTATGGATGTTTATCTGTTAGTCTGTCCGTCTCTACTTGTTTTTTTTCAAAAACGTACTTGATTTTTGAACCAACCTTTCTCTCCCCTCCAAAATTTTGTCGTTAAAAGTTATATTTAGACACAGCTCCCACCAATGTCCCTTCGCTTCCCTACTAAGTAAATTTGAACACCTGCGTCTCAAGGTCGTGTTTTTTGTGCAAATAGCGACACTTTTTATTCAATACAGTCTGTCGCTGATGTGAACAACACTGTCTTTTGTCATTATCTTCAATATTATCTATCCGTCTGTAAAATTAAGAACATATTAGTTCACTGCTCAGAATGGGCCATCCGGCCAGCTAATTTTTATATTCCTAACATTAATATTACGAAAAAGTTACTTTTTAATTTTTGTAATATTCCAAACATCTGCGTTCTGCCGCTGAATTCAAATCAAAGGCTTGGTATCGCAAAAGCGACCAATAAATGACTGTGGCGTAACATATCCAAGGTCCCTTCTGTCGAGTTCCTTACTTTATGTCAACTTGGGAAACGTGACTTTTCTCCGTTTCCCCCCCAATTGCGTCTCCTTAGCCTTTCTAGTCTCACGCAATCTTTCCAGTCATATTTTTTCCTTTTTATCCGCCGTTCCCCTCCTGTCTAGCAAGTCAATTTTTATGGAGGGTGATGACCCGCGGTCTGGGCGATCATGTACTATCAGCAGCCTACGCATTATGTTTTTATCCTTACATGTTATCTTTGGAGGTATTTTGCCGTTGTATCTCTGTCAATTTCACTACAATGGTGAAAGTCTAAGTGTATTATATAAACGGGTTTCCTTTATCATGTATGTATCATAAATGCTTACGAAAATTCATTTATTTTCACTGCTTGTATTTTAAAGCGATGTTATGTTACAATGTTTGTATCATTCATAATTTCAATGATCATTTTACTTTTCAATGTTTGTAACATTAATGTATGAGCATATTATTATGAATGCGGAAAGGAATGAACGGTGGAAAGCACAGGAGGATTCTCTAGCGGACCCTCGTGTAACTTTGTCTGACAGGGGAGGAAGCAACAATCTTTTATTGTGTATGTACCTGGACTGGCCAGCTAATTCATTCACAGCAGACAGGAATGTTTAAGAATGGACTGACCTATTTTAGGAACGAGACGCATGCATGGATATCAACATGCCGACGCTGGACACTGCTTAAATTGTTTCTGTTGTAATCTGCATCTTGCAGCAGAAGAGTAGTTACACATGTATTTTTGTTTTGTCTAACAGATTTATGCAGTGCAAAGTCTTGTCTCTTATTGCTGAAAAGAGGTTACCTTTGGCCAGTGGCCATATAGTCCTCGTCCACCAGTCACAATAATTCCCTTCAATCATTTCAATTACTGCAATTATTGCAACGATTCTCAACACCAGATATTACCCTTAACAACCATCACCCGTACCATACTCCACCCATTTTAACCCTCCATCCCACCTCTGGAAGCAAATTCGTATTTTTGGATATCTCATCAACTGTGGATACGTTACACCAATCTTGGATTTATAAAAATCGTGTTCAGATTATGTGCCCTTTGTGGATACCTTATTCGAACAGTGAAGTCGTTACACCAATCTTGGATTTATAAAATCGTGTTCAGATTATGTGCCCTTTGTGGATACCTTATTCGAACAGTGAAGTTAATTTCAAGCATTGGATTACGATATATTTTTCCAAGAGAACCCCAGGATATAAGTTGTTTCCAACATTCACACCAAAGGAACAAAGGAACAAACATTCATTTACACACAAACAGTATTTCACATATTTTCCAGCACAAGCCTATCAGGCTGTCGTAGATTTTCGATAGGAGAATTAAGACTAGGTTTGGTCCCTTCTGAATAGGTTTGAATAGGTGATAGTCTCAGTGAGAGTTAGTGAATGGTAATAGAATTTCCACACACGTGAGATGATAGATTTTGATATAGTGGCTGTCTCTGAAAGCGAAAAGAATTCTTCTCTCTCTCACCTATCTTCTACAACAGTTGTTACAGCGTCAGACAGACTACACCAATATACAGATTACGTATATTTCTATCACTCACAGGCACGCACATACACGTGACGACAGGTAAACACACCGACGTGGGAAAACTATAACAATGATACATATATATCTAGAACGAGCTGACCAAACACTATTATTAAGTTCAAGAGCGATTTTAATATCAGGAAAAATCGGCTCACAACATCAAAGAAAGTACATCAAGGAAAATACATATACACATAGTCATAAAAATTCAAGGAAATGTTGCAAGGATGATAGCCCCGTTATAGTGTTAACTCTAGGTTTAGCCCGGCCCCGTTAAGAGAACAGATGATGGCGCCCGAGTCACAGATACATAGGGTTTGAGTCTAAGAGTTTTCTTTGTTTTATCTCGTAATTATATTTCGATGCTTTAGGCAAAATTGACAACGATATCACCACCAAGACAATCGATACTAAATGGGAACAACTGAGAACAGCAATGACAGAAGCAGCTGTAGCGACCACCGGATACCTAGTACATAAAAAGAAAAAATGGATGAGAGAAGATACTTGGGATAAAATACAAGAAAGGAAAACAGCAAAACTTAAACTACTAGCAGCAAGTACACATAATGCAGTTGAATCTTGCAAACTAACTTATAACTTGTTAAATAAAGAAGTGAAGACAAAAACTCGAAGAGATAAAAGACATTTCATCAATGAACTGGCCGTAGAAGCTGAAAATGCTGCAAGAACTGGTAATAGTAGGTGCCTTTATCAAATTACAAAACAACTATGTCACCAGCCTACTGCTATGGAAACACCTGTTAAAGGTAAATTAGGGAATTCAATACCAACAGAAAAAGAACAAATGAAGAGATGGGCTGAGCACTTCATGGAGGTGCTAAACAGACCACCACCAACAGTAACACCTGATTTTAATAATGAAACATCCACAACCACCTTGCCAATAACTTGCGATGAATTCACGCTGGACGAGATCAAACAAGCCGTTAAAAGATTAAAAAATTTTAAAGCTGCTGGAGTTGACGAAATTTCAGGGGAAATGATTAAAGCAGTTAATGACAACAACCTCTTGAGAATTTTAGATATTATAAATGAAGTATGGAGAGAAGAACAACCACCACAACAATGGAAAGACAGTATTATTGTAAAGTTACCGAAGAAAGGTGATCTATCAGACTGTAATAACTGGCGTGGTATATCTCTATTATCAGTACCTGGAAAATTATTATGTTGCATGATGTTAGAAAGACTTAAATTGCATGCTGACGAAAAGATCAGAGAAGAACAAGCGGGTTTCAGGCCGAAACGATCATGTATTGATCAAATATTCACACTAAGAACAATTATAGAAGAATCAGTGGAAAGGCAATCGCCACTTATTATCACCTTCGTCGATTTTCAAAAAGCCTTTGATAGTCTACACCGCCCATCAGTGTGGAAGATACTTACAATCTATGGTTTTCCAACAAAATATGTGAATATAATCAAAGCGCTATATGACAATGCAAGATGTTGTGTTAGAACAAATAAAGGGAATACAGAATGGAGAAACAGGGGTGAAACAAGGCTGTATTATGTCACCACTACTTTTTGGAATAGCTATTGATTGGGTTATGAGAAACTATACCCACAATGAACAATTGGGTATAAAATGGACAAATGGAAAATTCCTGGGGGACCTGGATTTCGCAGATGATGTAGCATTCTTAAGTTCAACACCAAGACAATCCCAAGAAGCAATAAATAATTTGTGTCATCTCTCGGTTAAAATTGGTCTCCAAATAAATGCCTCTAAAACTAAAGCTATGAACTTTTCTAACGAGACCTTTGATATCATCTTGAACGGGGAAAAAAACTACAGAAAGTTGAAAGTTTCAATTATTTAGGCAGTAAAATGACTCAGGATGGTGACACAACAAGAGAAATCCATACTAGAATTGCTTTGGCAGCTAGCGCCTTCAATAGATTATCTAACATTTGGAAATTACGATCATTGAATATACATACCAAGCTTCGTCTGTTTAATTCAAATGTTATCTCAGTGTTAACATACGGCTGTGAGAGTTGGAAAATAACAAAATCATTGGAGAACAAGCTGAATACATTCGAGAACAAATGTCTTAGAAAACTCATGAACATCAGTTGGAAAGAATTCAAGACTAATCGACAAATAAGAGAAGACTCTAGGCAGAAATATGTCTCCGACTATATAAGGAAAAGACGATGGTCATATATCGGTCATGTCCTACGAATGCAAAACAACAGAATACCACTACAGGCGCTCACTTGGGTTCCTGAGGGTAAGCGGAAAAAAGGAAGACCAAAAGAAACACTCAGAAGAACAATAATAAGAGAAGGAAGAACGTTGGGCCTAAATAATGTGCAAGAGCTAAGAGGAGTGGCGTCACAACGAACAACCTGGAGAGCACTGGTTTCTGCCTTATGCGCCGTGTTTGGCGCTTAAAGAATTTATTATTATTATTATTATATGCACAGAGTTTGAAAAAAATCTGATTTAACCTAAGACAAAAACACAAGAACTCTAGCCTTAGCAACAAATTATGCAGATTGAAAAAAAACAAATAGGACAGCAACAGGGTGTCAAAGATATAATAGTGAAAATATCACTCAAACCAGCGTACACTCATTCATTCCGCCATGGCCTCTCATACAGGTACTCACGACTTTGCTCGCTGCCTCTTGGAACACACTGATTTTAGATTTTCACACAGACTCAAAAAAAAATGCAGTCTTCTGCCAAGAAGTCCCCAGTTCCAAAAGACGTATTTAACTCGGAGTCTCCGGGAACGACTACTTGGGTGTGCAAATTTGTTCAAATGTCTGATTAAGTCACCTAAAATTATTCCAGGCGCGGGAGTTAGCAGAGCACAGTGTCAATAGCGTAGGTTTCTAGAAATGATGAATGTCAGGTCGGTGCCTTCCCTCAGTATAGGATTCACTTTAGTCACACCACAGATTTGTCCACAAAATATATTTATATATAGTCGGGAAATGTTAGTTAATACTTGAAGTATTTCGCGCCACCAGGCAGAAAGATTACGTAGAGTTTTTCTAGAAGAAATTAAGATCTGGCTCCAAGGTCCAGTATTTATCATTACAGTCTTTGAAAACCCGTTATTGGGATATAGTATTTCTGGCTAACTCGGGTTGCATATGCACTGTTAGACCAGTGGTACTTAAGAAACCCACGTGGTTCAAAATAAGGACTGTCTATTTCTTCACAAGTATGGAAACTACTACTAGGTGCTGGTAAAGTTAGGGTCACCCCAAAACTTTCACTGTGTGGAGGAAAAATAACACATATAATATAATAAACAGAATCTGTACTGGTTATAACTTACATTTAAACTTGCAAGCAGAGAGCTTTGCTTATCATTTAAACTTCCCGTGACGTAAGTTATATTTAAAAATCAGCAATCCTCATGAATTAGGAACACGTGCGTATTCCGTCACCATTCATGAGGCTCGATTCTAGAGTTTATACGTTAGTTTAGAAAAATACACTCGACTGAGTATTAGCGGTTAAATTAAATTCATAAATAGCTACACTTGCCGTTATAAGCTAGAAATTTTAATTTTATTCTGCTTTCCACTGAATGCTTCCCTAGAAAATATAATAGCCTACCACTTTATTTCTCTTCTGCGCTAAAGAAATAGATTAAAATGAATTAAGCGATTTAACACTTTAACACTCACAAAATCTATATATCTATCATATTAATTACCTCAACCACAGAATTACAGGTAGTCGCACAACTTAAGAATAAGATTGCTGAAAATATTTCTGGAAGTCTAGAAGTTCGACAAATTGCCGAAACAAACTGAGATCTTCGCTAACAGCTATTCTGTTTACGAGCAACCTATCTACTGTGAGTCTATGAGCGAGAATGAAATTAAAGTTTCAAACTCGGGCCAATATCTTAAAATCAGACAAAGGGCCCAAACTTATTTCGCCAAGCGAAATTATCTCCCCCTACTCCCAACATTTACGTCCGCTTAACGCGTGTCGTAACTGTCACCTACTGACCACGATGTACGCGTGTCAGTTTCAAATCCCAGACAGCCTGACTCCAATGCAGGGCAGTTTTCACACTACAGCTGACCATGGCCCACCGTGAGCGCCGTGTCAGTTTGGGATTTTCCAGACAAATGTCTGGATACTGACCGGTGCAGATGTAAAGTATCACACCTCACCGGGACTTATGCCGAGAAGAAGCTCGCGCGCTCGGTGAGAATGTAGACGATTTGCTACGTCCTATGTTCAGCGAACCGACTTATCACGCCTTCTGACGCCCTGCAGCCCTGACATCTACGTAATATCGTCCTAGCGCGATTCTCAGTTTTAGAGAAAGGAAAACAGGTAAAGTTTTCGAATTATATGAAAATAATAATATCAAAACGAATGGATGAAAAATATACAGGAAAAAAGGAAATACAGAGATAATAAAAGAGAGAAATCGGGTGAAAGAATAGGAAGAAGATGTAGGAAATTAAATGAATATAAACCCTACGTGACAGAGCCTCCCCCCTTTAAGATATGGAAGCACTCCATGTCTACGTTATGGAGTTTAATTTCCTATAACCGTAGCTTCGGGGTGTCTGTCTTCTTCCCTCTCCTCTTCCCCCTCCATCTCTGTCCAATTCCTACTCAAGTCCACTCCTCAAAGTTTCCTTCCCCTGGAATGTCTCATATGCGCGCTTGAAAGAGCGTCGCCGCTTCTGACATTTTTGAAAGATTTCCTGTGATAGCGGTGGAATATCCCTGCCACTATCGTCATCTTCGTCAGTTTTGGCGATCGTCAGGAGATGGTCGGAGGTTGGCACTGGTTTTTCCAAGTATCTCTTTAAGAGATTTAAATGGAAAACCTTCTCCTTTCCTTCAATAGAGATCTGGTAGTTAGCCTTAGAAATCTTTTTCAGGACGGTAAACGGCCCTTGCCATCCGATCTTCAGTTGGTTGTTCTCGGTAGGGAGCAACACCAAAACTTTCTCTCCTGCTTCCAGTTCTCTCTCTTCCGCGACTTTCCTGTATCGGTTAGCGTGCTTGGTGCGTGCTCGCTTAAAGTTAGTCGTTGCTAGGTCCCACCCTAGTTCAACCGTTCCTTTAAAACCGACACATATTTACTGGCTGAGACAACTGTCTCATCAGCCTTCTCGTCTGTCAGAGACTGAAGTAAGGCTTCAAGCGGGCCCTTAATGGGTCTGCCGAATAAGAGTGTAGCTGGCGGAAATCCTGTGGAAGTATGAGGAGATTCTCTGTAGCCAAATAATGCTGCAGGAATACAGAGATCCCAATCTTCAGGTTTCACTTGTGCCAGCTTACTTAGCATCATGGTGAGGTTTCCATTAGCACGTTCCACGAGCCCATTTCCGGCCGGAGTATATGGCTTAGTGTGGATGTGCTGGGTCCTCAAGATCTTAACGATCTCATCCATCAACAGGTTTCGGTATGGAGATCCATTATCCGTCAACACTTGCTGAGGGAATCCCAACCGAGTGAAAATCTGCACGAGGGCTTCTGCGACATGCTTGGCATCTGCGCATGTTAGCGGGATAGCTTCTGCCCATAAAGTGCATGTATCGACTAAGGTCAGGATGAACCTGTTCCTTCTTTTAGTCCTTTCGAAAGGCCCTAAAATGTCGATCACAACCCGTTCGAATGGTGTTCCCATTATTGGCATTTCACCCATGTGGACTGGGGGTGCTCGTTGCTTGGGTGGTACACGTTGGCACTGGGCACAGGATTTGACGTACCTGATAATATCAGTGTTTACTCCTGGCCACCAATAATGAGTGGTTATCCGTTGGTTTGTGGCGTTCTGTCCCATATGTCCGCTGAAGGGAAGAGAGTGCCCCATTTCTAGGATTTGGCTTCTGTACTGTTTCGGTACTAGGAGCTGGTTGTAACCTTGGTCAGGCTTGCCCGTTCTCCGATAAAGTACGCCATCCTTAGAAAAAAATGTCCCCGTGCTGTTTGGGTTCCTTAGCCATGGGCAGTTTCCTAAAGCAGGGTGCCAAAGTAGGGTCCTTGTATTGCGCTTCTTTAAGTTCCATAGGTAACAAATTAGGCGCAGGCTCCCGTTCCTTCTTGGTTTGCCCTCTTGTAGTTACTGCTGCCACAATCGGCTCTTCCGGTTTCCCAATACACACGTATCTCCCGCCAAGTATGACTGGGTAGATGGGATCATCCATAACAGCCGCTTTGATCACACCTCTGACAAAGTCAGAGTGTATCTCCACCAATGCGATGGGAAGCGCTGTAGGTGCATCACTCTTACGAACTCCACAAAGTTTGACGGTCTCTCCTGTCTCTTGACCGGGTTTAACCAGCTTTCTGGCAACAATGCAATCATAAGAAAGCCCCGTGTCAAATAAGCAAGAAGTTTGAGAACCGTTCAAAGTAACAATACCTCACGTTGAAGGTCTATCCCCAACAGGTTGGGAATCACTGTCAATAATTCCGCCTTGCGAGACTGTCAATAAGCATCCGATGCGTTTTGGCTCGGTGTGCTCGGTCTGATCATATGTCCCGTGCTCAGGGGTTCTCCCTTTGCCACCTTGTCCTTTCTGGCTACGCTGCCATGTAGGGCGGTCGGGTTGATCAGACTGTTTGGGGTGGTTGGGGTACTTGTTCTTGTAGAACTTGGATTTTTCAGGAGGGGGGTTTTGAGGTCCAGTTTCTCTGTGGTTGTTTTGGTTAGAAGCCTGAGAAGATTGCTCTAGGTTATGTTTTCGAAAATGCTCCTCTGTCGGTTTCCGCTTTGTGGCCGGTAGTTCAGCCAGCGCATTGTGATAACGCTCAGACTTTTCCAAAATGTCTTCAAGTTTTTCTGCCCCCTGCTCAGCGAGAAATCTCCGGGTATCAGCAGACAAAGTGTTCTTTATTTGTTCAGTTAGAACAAGTTCCTCAAGACCTTCATAGGTAGAGGGGAGCTGCGAAAGCTCAAGGCACTTTGTTAGATATCCCTTAAGACGAGATGAGAACTGGTGAAAAGTTTCAGAATTCTCTTTCCGGCTGTTGCGAAACAGTTGCAAAAACTTGCGAGCGTTCATTTCAAAGCGCTCCAGTAACGCTTTCTTCAACACATCGTAGTCGTCTTGTTGGCTACTTTCCAGCTTAGAATAAACATCATAAGCAGAACCTTTTAGGGCCTGGGAAAGTTTCATGTTCCAACGCGACCTCTCTAAACCGTACAAAGTTGCAATTTTCTCAAATTTTTCTAGCCAAGTGTCAATCTTCTCATTTGGACAAGGGAAAGACTCAAGGGTGAAAGACATAGCGTTGAGTTGAAGAGATTGAGTGTTAGAAGGATCAGTTAAGGAAGAATGAGGAGAAGACTCTCCATTGCTGGAGGTAGAGGCAGCGCCAAGACTTTGGACTTCTAGAGCCTTAAGAGCCAACTCATGCTGTCGTCGTTGCTCATTTTCTCTTTCCAAATGCTGTCTCTCCTTCTCTCTTTCCTCCTGCTGTCTTTCCTTCTCTCTTGCCTCATGCTGTCTCTCCTTCTCTCTTTCCTCATGCTGCATCCTGCGAATTTCCATTTCCTCATCCATCTTCTTCTGCTGTAAATCTGCGGCTGCTTTTTCCTTAGCTTCCGCTGCTTTCCTCTCCGCATCATATCTCTCGAGTTCGTCTCTGACAAATGCTTTCGCTTCTTCTCCTTCCAGTCCCTCTTCCATTGCTTCCTGTCTGAGAAGTTGTCTAAGCTTTGCCCTCTCGGCCATATTATGTCAGTGACTGAGACTAGTGGAGAACGAAAATAGGAAAAAGAATAACCTGGTTCCTACCACTTACGAGAAAAAAATTACCAAAAAATCAAAAGATGATATATTTAACCCTGGGATACCTCCTCCAAAATAAAATCTAACTATCGCTGCTATTATCGGCAATAAAGCACTTAATGCAAAACACGACTACGCCAACTAAATGGTAGTTAAGATTACAACTGAAAAATAAGTTGCTACAGTGGAAAAGCAAAAGAATATTGCAAAAATTAAAGAGAAAAATAATCCCTTAATTTTTAAAAAAAAATCCACTATAAGTTCGCCCCTGAAGTCAGATCGGGTAAGGGAGGGAATTAATCTGGACAAAAAGTCCGAAACACACTCCTTAACTTAGTTCAAACGCCGTTCTGCCTCAGTACCCAGTGAATGTTATACACTCACCACTTTACCAGCATTTAGTATTACAATCAGCAGTTAACATATATCCCGACAAAATCAACCTGTAACCAAAATGTATATTATTCAAAGATGCTGTGGAAAAAAAACTTATTAGTTTGTGTGGTCAGCACGCTCTTAAACAGATCGTTAGTCTAGGGGGTAATATTTTTTTAAAAAGATACACAGTCACAAGACATCACACTCCTACTCTATATCAGAATACAGAATCTTACGTTCAAAATCCAGATAGACGAGTCCACATTTGTCGTACTCGTCTTCCTATTCTAAGTTCAAAAATCCTACGGACGAGAACCCATTTGTCGTACTCGTCTTCCTATTCTAAGTTCAAAAAATCCTACGGACGAGAACCCATTTGTCGTAGATTTTCGATAGGAGAATTAAGACTAGGTTTGGTCCCTTCTGAATAGGTTTGAATAGGTGATAGTCTCAGTGAGAGTTAGTGAATGGTAATAGAATTTCCACACACGTGAGATGATAGATTTTGATATAGTGGCTGTCTCTGAAAGCGAAAAGAATTCTTCTCTCTCTCTCACCTATCTTCTACAACAGTTGTTACAGCGTCAGACAGACTACACCAATATACAGATTACGTATATTTCTATCACTCACAGGCACGCACATACACGTGACGACAGGTAAACACACCGACGTGGGAAAACTATAACAATGATACATATATATCTAGAACGAGCTGACCAAACACTATTATTAAGTTCAAGAGCGATTTTAATATCAGGAAAAATCGGCTCACAACATCAAAGAAAGTACATCAAGGAAAATACATATACACATAGTCATAAAAATTCAAGGAAATGTTGCAAGGATGATAGCCCCGTTATAGTGTTAACTCTAGGTTTAGCCCGGCCCCGTTAAGAGAACAGATGATGGCGCCCGAGTCACAGATACATAGGGTTTGAGTCTAAGAGTTTTCTTTGTTTTATCTCGTAATTATATGCACAGAGTTTGAAAAAAAATCTGATTTAACCTAAGACAAAAACACAAGAACTCTAGCCTTAGCAACAAATTATGCAGATTGAAAAAAAACAAATAGGACAGCAACAGGGTGTCAAAGATATAATAGTGAAAATATCACTCAAACCAGCGTACACTCATTCATTCCGCCATGGCCTCTCATACAGGTACTCACGACTTTGCTCGCTGCCTCTTGGAACACACTGATTTTAGATTTTCACACAGACTCAAAAAAAATGCAGTCTTCTGCCAAGAAGTCCCCAGTTCCAAAAGACGTATTTAACTCGGAGTCTCCGGGAACGACTACTTGGGTGTGCAAATTTGTTCAAATGTCTGATTAAGTCACCTAAAATTATTCCAGGCGCGGGAGTTAGCAGAGCACAGTGTCAATAGCGTAGGTTTCTAGAAATGATGAATGTCAGGTCGGTGCCTTCCCTCAGCATAGGATTCACTTTAGTCACACCACAGATTTGTCCACAAAAAATATATATATATATAGTCGGGAAATGTTAGTTAATACTTGAAGTATTTCGCGCCACCAGGCAGAAAGATTACGTAGAGTTTTTCTAGAAGAAATTAAGATCTGGCTCCAAGGTCCAGTATTTATCATTACAGTCTTTGAAAACCCGTTATTGGGATATAGTATTTCTGGCTAACTCGGGTTGCATAGGCACTGTTAGACCAGTGGTACTTAAGAAACCCACGTGGTTCAAAATAAGGACTGTCTATTTCTTCACAAGTATGGAAACTACTACTAGGTGCTGGTAAAGTTAGGGTCACCCCAAAACTTTCACTGTGTGGAGGAAAAATAACACATATAATATAATAAACAGTATCTGTACTGGTTATAACTTACATTTAAACTTGCAAGCAGAGAGCTTTGCTTATCATTTAAACTTCCCGTGACGTAAGTTATATTTAAAAATCAGCAATCCTCATGAATTAGGAACACGTGCGTATTCCGTCACCATTCATGAGGCTCGATTCTAGAGTTTATACGGTAGTTTAGAAAAATACACTCGACTGAGTATTAGCGGTTAAATTAAATTCATAAATAGCTACACTTGCCGTTATAAGCTAGAAATTTAATTTTATTCTGCTTTCCACTGAATGCTTCCCTAGAAAATATAATAGCCTACCACTTTATTTCTCTTCTGCGCTAAAGAAATAGATTAAAATGAATTAAGCGATTTAACACTTTAACACTCACAAAATCTATATATCTATCATATTAATTACCTCAACCACAGAATTACAGGTAGTCGCACAACTTAAGAATAAGATTGCTGAAAATATTTCTGGAAGTCTAGAAGTTCGACAAATTGCCGAAACAAACTGAGATCTTCGCTAACAGCTATTCTGTTTACGAGCAACCTATCTACTGTGAGTCTATGAGCGAGAATGAAATTAAAGTTTCAACTCGGGCCAATATCTTAAAATCAGACAAAGGGCCCAAACTTATTTCGCCAAGCGAAATTATCTCCCCTACTCCCAACATTTACGTCCGCTTAACGCGTGTCGTAACTGTCACCTACTGACCACGATGTACGCGTGTCAGTTTCAAATCCCAGACAGCCTGACTCCAATGCAGGGCAGTTTTCACACTACAGCTGACCATGGCCCACCGTGAGCGCCGTGTCAGTTTGGGATTTTCCAGACAAATGTCTGGATACTGACCGGTGCAGATGTAAAGTATCACACCTCACCGGGACTTATGCCGAGAAGAAGCTCGCGCGCTCGGTGAGAATGTAGACGATTTGCTACGTCCTATGTTCAGCGAACCGACTTATCACGCCTTCTGACGCCCTGCAGCCCTGACATCTACGTAATATCGTCCTAGCGCGATTCTCAGTTTTAGAGAAAGGAAAACAGGTAAAGTTTTCGAATTATATGAAAATAATAATATCAAAACGAATGGATGAAAAATATACAGGAAAAAGGAAATACAGAGATAATAAAAGAGAGAAATCGGGTGAAAGAATAGCAAGAAGATGTAGGAAATTAAATGAATATAAACCCTACGTGACAGAGCCTCCCCCCTTTAAGATATGGAAGCACTCCATGTCTACGTTATGGAGTTTAATTTCCTATAACCGTAGCTTCGGGGTGTCTGTCTTCTTCCCTCTCCTCTTCCCCCTCCATCTCTGTCCAATTCCTACTCAAGTCCACTCCTCAAAGTTTCCTTCCCCTGGAATGTCTCATATGCGCGCTTGAAAGAGCGTCGCCGCTTCTGACATTTTTGAAAGATTTCCTGTGATAGCGGTGGAATATCCCTGCCACTATCGTCATCTTCGTCAGTTTTGGCGATCGTCAGGAGATGGTCGGAGGTTGGCACTGGTTTTTCCAAGTATCTCTTTAAGAGATTTAAATGGAAAACCTTCTCCTTTCCTTCAATAGAGATCTGGTAGTTAGCCTTAGAAATCTTTTTCAGGACGGTAAACGGCCCTTGCCATCCGATCTTCAGTTGGTTGTTCTCGGTAGGGAGCAACACCAAAACTTTCTCTCCTGCTTCCAGTTCTCTCTCTTCCGCGACTTTCCTGTATCGGTTAGCGTGCTTGGTGCGTGCTCGCTTAAAGTTAGTCGTTGCTAGGTCCCACCCTAGTTTCAACCGTTCCTTTAAAACCGACACATATTTACTGGCTGAGACAACTGTCTCATCAGCCTTCTCGTCTGTCAGAGACTGAAGTAAGGCTTCAAGCGGGCCCTTAATGGGTCTGCCGAATAAGAGTGTAGCTGGCGGAAATCCTGTGGAAGTATGAGGAGATTCTCTGTAGCCAAATAATGCTGCAGGAATACAGAGATCCCAATCTTCAGGTTTCACTTGTGCCAGCTTACTTAGCATCATGGTGAGGTTTCCATTAGCACGTTCCACGAGCCCATTTCCGGCCGGAGTATATGGCTTAGTGTGGATGTGCTGGGTCCTCAAGATCTTAACGATCTCATCCATCAACAGGTTTCGGTATGGAGATCCATTATCCGTCAACACTTGCTGAGGGAATCCCAACCGAGTGAAAATCTGCACGAGGGCTTCTGCGACATGCTTGGCATCTGCGCATGTTAGCGGGATAGCTTCTGCCCATAAAGTGCATGTATCGACTAAGGTCAGGATGAACCTGTTCCTTCTTTTAGTCCTTTCGAAAGGCCCTAAAATGTCGATCACAACCCGTTCGAATGGTGTTCCCATTATTGGCATTTCACCCATGTGGACTGGGGGTGCTCGTTGCTTGGGTGGTACACGTTGGCACTGGGCACAGGATTTGACGTACCTGATAATATCAGTGTTTACTCCTGGCCACCAATAATGAGTGGTTATCCGTTGGTTTGTGGCGTTCTGTCCCATATGTCCGCTGAAGGGAAGAGAGTGCCCCATTTCTAGGATTTGGCTTCTGTACTGTTTCGGTACTAGGAGCTGGTTGTAACCTTGGTCAGGCTTGCCCGTTCTCCGATAAAGTACGCCATCCTTAGAAAAAAATGTCCCCGTGCTGTTTGGGTTCCTTAGCCATGGGCAGTTTCCTAAAGCAGGGTGCCAAAGTAGGGTCCTTGTATTGCGCTTCTTTAAGTTCCATAGGTAACAAATTAGGCGCAGGCTCCCGTTCCTTCTTGGTTTGCCCTCTTGTAGTTACTGCTGCCACAATCGGCTCTTCCGGTTTCCCAATACACACGTATCTCCCGCCAAGTATGACTGGGTAGATGGGATCATCCATAACAGCCGCTTTGATCACACCTCTGACAAAGTCAGAGTGTATCTCCACCAATGCGATGGGAAGCGCTGTAGGTGCATCACTCTTACGAACTCCACAAAGTTTGACGGTCTCTCCTGTCTCTTGACCGGGTTTAACCAGCTTTCTGGCAACAATGCAATCATAAGAAAGCCCCGTGTCAAATAAGCAAGAAGTTTGAGAACCGTTCAAAGTAACAATACCTCGCGTTGAGGGTCTATCCCCAACAGGTTGGGAATCACTGTCAATAATTCCGCCTTGCGAGACTGTCAATAAGCATCCGATGCGTTTTGGCTCGGTGTGCTCGGTCTGATCATATGTCCCGTGCTCAGGGGTTCTCCCTTTGCCACCTTGTCCTTTCTGGCTACGCTGCCATGTAGGGCGGTCGGGTTGATCAGACTGTTTGGGGTGGTTGGGGTACTTGTTCTTGTAGAACTTGGATTTTTCAGGAGGGGGGTTTTGAGGTCCAGTTTCTCTGTGGTTGTTTTGGTTAGAAGCCTGAGAAGATTGCTCTAGGTTATGTTTTCGAAAATGCTCCTCTGTCGGTTTCCGCTTTGTGGCCGGTAGTTCAGCCAGCGCATTGTGATAACGCTCAGACTTTTCCAAAATGTCTTCAAGTTTTTCTGCCCCCTGCTCAGCGAGAAATCTCCGGGTATCAGCAGACAAAGTGTTCTTTATTTGTTCAGTTAGAACAAGTTCCTCAAGACCTTCATAGGTAGAGGGGAGCTGCGAAAGCTCAAGGCACTTTGTTAGATATCCCTTAAGACGAGATGAGAACTGGTGAAAAGTTTCAGAATTCTCTTTCCGGCTGTTGCGAAACAGTTGCAAAAACTTGCGAGCGTTCATTTCAAAGCGCTCCAGTAACGCTTTCTTCAACACATCGTAGTCGTCTTGTTGGCTACTTTCCAGCTTAGAATAAACATCATAAGCAGAACCTTTTAGGGCCTGGGAAAGTTTCATATTCCAACGCGACCTCTCTAAACCGTACAGAGTTGCAATTTTCTCAAATTTTTCTAGCCAAGTGTCAATCTTCTCATTTGGACAAGGAAAAGATTCAAGAGTGAAAGACATAGCATTTAGTTGAAGAGATTGAGTGTTAGAAGGATCAGTTAAGGAAGAATGAGGAGAAGACTCTCCATTGCTGGAGGTAGAGGCAGCGCCACGACCTTGGAATTCTAGAGTCTTAAGAGCCAACTCATGCTGTCGTCGTTGCTTATTTTCTCTTTCCAAATGCTGTCTCTCCTTCTCTCTTTCCTCCTGCTGTCTTTCCTTCTCTCTTGCCTCATGCTGTCTCTCCTTCTCTCTTTCCTCATGCTGCATCCTGCGAATTTCCATTTCCTCATCCATCTTCTTCTGCTGTAAATCTGCGGCTGCTTTTTCCTTAGCTTCCGCTGCTTTCCTCTCCGCATCATATCTCTCAGTTCGTCTCTGACAAAAGCTTTCGCTTCTCTCCTTCCAGTCCCTCTTCCATTGCTTCCTGTCTGAGAAGTTGTCTAAGCTTTGCCCTCTCGGCCATATTATGTCAGTGACTGAGACTAGTGGAGAACGAAAATAGGAAAAAGAATAACCTGGTTCCTACCACTTACGAGAAAAAAAATTACCAAAAAATCAAAAGATGATATATTTAACCCTGGGATACCTCCTCCAAAATAAAATCTAACTATCGCTGCTATTATCGGCAATAAAGCACTCAATGCAAAACACGACTACGCCAAATAAATGGTAGTTAAGATTACAACTGAAAAATAAGTTGCTACAGTGGAAAAGCAAAAGAATATTGCAAAAATTAAAGAGAAAAATAATCCCTTAATTTTTAAAAATCCACTATAAGTTCGCCCCTGAAGTCAGATCGGGTAAGGGAGGGAATTAATCTGGACAAAAAGTCCGAAACACACTCCTTAACTTAGTTCAAACGCCGTTCTGCCTCAGTACCCAGTGAATGTTATACACTCACCACTTTACCAGCATTTAGTATTACAATCAGCAGTTAACATATATCCCGACAAAATCAACCTGTAACCAAAATGTATATTATTCAAAGATGCTGTGGAAAAAAAAAAACTTATTAGTTTGTGTGGTCAGCACGCTCTTAAACAGATCGTTAGTCTAGGGGGTAATATTTTTTTAAAAAGATACACAGTCACAAGACATCACACTCCTACTCTATATCAGAATACAGAATCTTACGTTCAAAATCCAGATAGACGAGTCCACATTTGTCGTACTCGTCTTCCTATTCTAAGTTCAAAAATCCTACGGACGAGAACCCATTTGTTGTACTCGTCTTCCTATTCTAAGTTTCGAAAAAATCCTAGGAGAATAGATTTCCGATAGGAGAATTAAGACTAGGTTTGGTCCCTTCTGAATAGGTTTGAATAGGTGATAGTCTCAGTGAGAGTTAGTGAAAGGTAATAGAATTTCCACACACGTGAGATGATAGATTTTGATATAGTGGCTGTCTCTGAAAGCGAAAAGAATTCTTCTCTCTCTCTCACCTATCTTCTACAACAGTTGTTACAGCGTCAGACAGACTACACCAATATACATATTACGTATATTTCTATCACTCACAGGCACGCACATACACGTGACGACAGGTAAACACACAGACGTGGGAAAACTATAACAATGATATATATATTATCTAGAACGAGCTGACCAAACACGATTATTAAGTTCAAGAGCGATTTTAATATCAGGAAAAATCGGCTCACAACATCAAAGAAAGTACATCAAGGAAAATACATATACACATAGTCATAAAAATTCAAGGAAATGTTGCAAGGATGATAGCCCCGTTATAGTGTTAACTCTAGGTTTAGCCCGGCCCCGTTAAGAGAACAGATGATGGCGCCCGAGTCACAGATACATAGGGTTTGAGTCTAAGAGTTTTCTTTGTTTTATCTCGTAATTATATGCACAGAGTTTGAAAAAAAAAATCTGATTTAACCTAAGACAAAAACACAAGAACTCTAGCCTTAGCAACAAATTATGCAGATTGAAAAAAAAAATAGGACAGCAACAGGGTGTCAAAGATATAATAGTGAAAATATCACTCAAACCAGCGTACACTCATTCATTCCGCCATGGCCTCTCATACAGGTACTCACGACTTTGCTCGCTGCCTCTTGGAACACACTGATTTTAGATTTTCACACAGACTCAAAAAAAAATGCAGTCTTCTGCCAAGAAGTCCCCAGTTCCAAAAGACGTATTTAACTCGGAGTCTCCGGGAACGACTACTTGGGTGTGCAAATTTGTTCAAATGTCTGATTAAGTCACCTAACAATTATTCCAGGCGCGGGAGTTAGCAGAGCACAGTGTCAATAGCGTAGGTTTCTAGAAATGATGAATGTCAGGTCGGTGCCTTCCCTCAGTATAGGATTCACTTTAGTCACACCACAGATTTGTCCACAAAAAATATATATATATATATATATATAGTCGGGAAATGTTAGTTAATACTTGAAGTATTTCGCGCCACCAGGCAGAAAGATTACGTAGAGTTTTTTCTAGAAGAAATTAAGATCTGGCTCCAAGGTCCAGTATTTATCATTACAGTCTTTGAAAACCCGTTATTGGGATATAGTATTTCTGGCTAACTCGGGTTGCATATGCACTGTTTAGACCAGTGGTACTTAAGAAACCCACGTGGTTCAAAATAAGGACTGTCTATTTCTTCACAAGTATGGAAACTACTACTAGGTGCTGGTAAAGTTAGGGTCACCCCAAAACTTTCACTGTGTGGAGGAAAAATAACACATATAATATAATAAACAGAATCTGTACTGGTTATAACTTACATTTAAACTTGCAAGCAGAGAGCTTTGCTTATCATTTAAACTTCCCGTGACGTAAGTTATATTTAAAAATCAGCAATCCTCATGAATTAGGAACACGTGCGTATTCCGTCACCATTCATGAGGCTCGATTCTAGAGTTTATACGTTAGTTTAGAAAAATACACTCGACTGAGTATTAGCGGTTAAATTAAATTCATAAATAGCTACAATTGCCGTTATAAGCTAGAAATTTTAATTTTATTCTGCTTTCCACTGAATGCTTCCCTAGAAAATATAATAGCCTACCACTTTATTTCTCTTCTGCGCTAAAGAAATAGATTAAAATGAATTAAGCGATTTAACACTTTAACACTCACAAAATCTATATATCTATCATATTAATTACCTCAACCACAGAATTACAGGTAGTCGCACAACTTAAGAATAAAAATGCTGAAAATATTTCTGGAAGTCTAGAAGTTCGACAAATTGCCGAAACAAACTGAGATCTTCGCTAACAGCTATTCTGTTTTCGAGCAACCTATCTACTGTGAGTCTATGAGCGAGAATGAAATTAAAGTTTCAAACTCGGGCCAATATCTTAAAATCAGACAAAGGGCCCAAACTTATTTCGCCAAGCGAAATTATCTCCCCTACTCCCAACATTTACGTCCGCTTAACGCGTGTCGTAACTGTCACCTACTGACCACGATGTACGCGTGTCAGTTTCAAATCCCAGACAGCCTGACTCCAATGCAGGGCAGTTTTCACACTACAGCTGACCATGGCCCACCGTGAGCGCCGTGTCAGTTTTTAGGACCAAAGCAAACAATTATAAGAGATAATAGGGTCTTATTTATTTAGGATGTTTCTAATGGGTGAAGAAGGAACACTGCCAATGAAATGCATAGTAACTCGGCTAACAAGGCTAACAAACACAGACTGCCTAAATTTGTCATTAAAGAAATTCAGCCCAACTTTGATGAAATGTCTTCAGACTTCTTCTTGTCAAAATGTCTTCACGGAGAAACCGTAATGAGTCTTTCCAAAATGTGTGTTAACGTGCAAGAAATATGAACAGCACAGAAAACCACTCGTGGAACACTTGAGAACACAAAATTCTCCATCACCATCGCTAGAAACTATTAAAAATTGACCTACCCAGAAAAGCTGCATAACATAATAAAAGTGTATATTACCACACACAAAAAAAAAAAAGAACTAACTGATACGATATGACGGCTAAGGGTGTATACATAACCAACAATTCTTGAACAGTCAACTTCAACTTGTTAAATAATCAAATGTCTAGTGAATACGTATCATCATTTAATAACGTCCACTTACTTGAACAATAACATACTTCTTTGATATCTTTATGATCAAGGATCCACATATTTCATTTCACTTCCACTGCCAATTACTAAATCACTATCGTACATCAGGCCTTAGATTCCAAACTGCGTATGATATATAATTCATATGAATATATTCCACATCCTCTCAATTACATATGGTTCAATCGAACGTGATCCAGATACTGATCATTCACATATTTTACGTCCTTCAGGACACCTTCCCAATCATCGGACACTGCTCGTACATCAGTATACAAACCAATAATCGCCCGTTGTTACCCCAAACAATCACACGTCATCTTCAAAACCACGCATAAACCTATTCACGTCCATGCCTTTTTTTGTACATCACATAGTCTTCAAATATATCGACCTATGTGGTGCGCAAAAAGGCTATCAACACTAACATATAACAACTACAACAAATGATAAATGACAAATGAAGAACAAAAACACTTAACAATATAACCTCCCTCTCCATACGATATCAGTATGAGCAGAAAAAAAATTACCAGTAAAAAAACCAACTATCGCCCAGTACATACATTTAAAACAATGTCAAATAGACAAAACAAATGGAAAAAGATACAATAAAACACAATCTACTAACCCTCCAAAACGCAACAGGGTAGGGAGAGATCAATCTAGGATCATGGAAGGGGATACACTATAAACACCATAGACATATAAACAATGCCACGGTACCCTAATTATAACCCACATGGGGTTGAACATGTCCCGTGCACATGACAAACATCAGTTTTCCTGTGCATGGACCAAAGACCAAACAAAACTGTTGTGTAGTTTAACTTCATAAGAGCATTCATCATTTTTGATCTCCAAAACTTCTCTTCCACACACTACGCTGTGGACCAAGCATTGTTGATCTGGCGAACGGTGCGCGCACAAACTTCACTAGGTTTCGCTTCTTCCGTCCCTCACCAGAACGCCGTTCAGAATTGGTGTTTGGTCGTGCGGGAGCCAAAAAAACTGACGCTGTTGTCTCCTCTCTTTCCCCCATTTTCATCATCATCTCCACCCTACCCCTCAGCTAAATATTCCAAACCCTAGCCATTATTAAAAGTTGAAAGAATGACACCACTGTTGCATTTTAACATTGATGCGGAAAGGTTGCTGGTATTCACTGGAACCGATAGAAAGTGAAGTATGTTCAACTTTAATTCAGAATTTCCTTGTGAGGACAGTCAATTTTCCAGTGCCATTCTTACTTGTCAGCAGTTGACAACTTAACGTCAGTCTTTTTCTCTGTGTAATCATTTCATGGATTTTTCTGCCAATCTTGTTTGATGGCTTTTGTTTGGAGGCATTTCTTTGGTTAAAATGTTCTCTCGTGCAAAATAGAGTGCTTCGTTTTTAACATGTTTACACTTACTTTGAAAATGAACGAAACAGAATTTTTCGAATTTGTTTACTGTTTTAAAAAAATAGTGACCGTGCTGCTTTTCTGATAACGTTTATATGAAGTATGTTTGTGACTGTAGTTTGCTGTGAATTTATTAATAGCCTAGGTGTTTTAATTATTCATGCGACGTCATTACATTTCGCTCAGTTGGTAACGTTTACATTTACTGACCAGACGTGTCCGCTATTTGAGTTTTAAAAAAATGCAAATTTTGATGCATGCGTTAAACGTATTCAGTTTTTAATTTAGTAATTTTATTTTAAACTAGGTGGTTTGGCGCATGTAAAAATTCAGATTTCAAGTAAATCATTGTTCCGGCGTAAATATAAAAAAGACGAAACGAAGAAATACATTTTATTGATTAGCTTAATTTCATATTGTAAAAATTACTTTCATACCCAAGGCTGAATTAATTGCTTTAGCTGAAATTGTAATTTGAACTGGCAGGGTTTCTGAAAATGTGCCAGAGGAATAGAGATTCTATTATAATACAATTTATGTGGCTAACAGGGCTAATTAAATACATTGTGCGCCAAACAGAGATCCATAATTGGGGCCAAAGTGGAAAACGAGGATTTCGCTTCGTTCTTTTACGTAAGCTTATCTCACTCATCTCAGACGGTCGCTAAAGTAATGTCAATGGATAGATACATGTCGAAGTGTATACAGTAGATAATATTAGCAGTAGTTATGCTTCTTTGGCTTTCGTTTACCTCGTTGATAACATTCGAGAATCATTCTAGTGTCACGATATAAATGTGTGCAGTTTTTTTTTAACAAAAATGTTAACACGGCTATATTATTCATAATATTAACGTACACACTGTCGCTGCGTTGTCGATAAATACATCACGGGTAGCTGAGTTAGCGGGAAACAAACGTAAATACTGTTTTGTCCCTTTTTTCATCCTTATGAACTAAATCCGTTTTCAATGTTCCACTAATGCTATTTATCATTAACAGTCAATGGTGTATTAACATGAACTTTTTTTTATAATATTGTTAAAAAACCAATACTTCATTTACAGCCAAACAATTAACGGAACAAACAAGTATTAGGAACCATGTTTTATTGTTGTTATACCAAATGCACTGAAAAGTAGAAAATGAACTGTCCATACATGTTACTGCATGGAAAAAAATGTGGATGGCTAGAGGAGCTTTCATTGCATTGAGAAACATTTGGGGATGGAAAGAAATCAAGTACAACACAAAAATCAGAATTTTGAATTCAAATATCAAGTCAATCACTATCGTATGGCCTTGAAACACGGAGAACAACAAAAACAACAACAAGAAAGCTGCAGACGTTCACAAATGGATACTTGTGTAGAATAGATGGATTGAAGTGGTATGACAAGATCACTAACGTTGACCTGATGACAAGAACCAGACACGCAACAGTGGAACAAGTGATGAGAAGAAGACGCTAGAGCTGGATAGGAGACACAGTGAGGAAATCTGATGATAGCATTGCCTGGCAGTCCGTGTTCTGGAATCTCCAGGGTAAGAGAGGCAGGGGAAGACCAAAGAACACACGGAGAAGACAACTGGCGACAGACATGAAGGGGATGAAGAAGACCTTGTGATGATATTACGTTACACGAAGACTTGACATAAGTTTGTAGAAGGCTCATTAAAAAATTGAGGAATGATGATTATGACGATGATTATGATGATGATGATGATGATGAAAGGGATCTAAAATTTACCAAGAAATGGAACTGCATTAAACGTTACATCTCCCTACTATGAGTGGAGCATGCATAGAGATTTTAAATGTCAAAGATTTGAAACTCGACAAAGAAAGAATTCGATTTTGATCTTAAAGTAAAGTGATTAGAAACAGAAAGAATTGTAATGGTTTAATACAAACGCACTTCTTATCTAGACTCTTTTTCGTTAAAACCAAAGAAACAGCCTGAAACCCTCATTCTGATTGAGACTGTAACATGTGAGTTTTCACTCGTCAATGGATTTACATTCATTGTTATGATGTGTTTGATGTCAGATGTGAATGAATAATTTTTCTGTAGTGTATTTAATATCAATCAATCAATCAATACCCTTTAGCTCCCAAAGGAGCATAGGCCTTGAACAAACACATGCCAAGTCCTCCTGTCCCGTGCCATCCGCTCAAGTTCTTTCCATGTTTTCCTCATCATTTTCACCTCTGTATCCAGTTCTCTTCTCCATGTGTTGTTTGGTCTACCTCTGCCTCTCTTTCCCTGTGGATTCCAGAATAAGGACTGTCTTGTAATGCTATCAACAGGTTTCCTCAATGTGTGTCTTACCCATCGCCATCATCTTCTTCTCAACTCTTGTTCCACCGGCACTTGTCTGGTTCTTGTCATCAGTTCCACATTTGTGACTTTGTCACTTTGCCATATGACAATATCTCTTATATAGAAATTATTTTGGTATTATGTTCTTGATGTCTAATGTTATTCATTTATTCATTACACTTCAGCCCCATGTGGAGCATAGATCTTCAACACAATCATACCAAGCCTTCACGGTCTGTGTCATCCTTTCAAGATCATTTCCATGTTTTCATTATCTCTTTTGTAATATGTTTCAAATTCCTTTATCCACGTGCATTTCTATCTCCTTCATTTTCTCTGTCTTAGATAAAAGTAAGATGTTACATCTGAAACACATTGTCGAAAGAGTGTGCGGACGTGTCACTTCCATATTTGGGAGACGTGGCCTTTTGTATCACTCACATAATTTTTCCTACGTGGAAATATTTGAATTACCCCACCAAAACACGCATGTTTGAAACGATTGGAGACCTGCTTAGCATCGTAACAAACAAATGCGGGGGAAGACAGGGCCGTATAATCGGACATACTTTGCAAGACTAGTTCGCTATGAGAATTGCTTGCCAAGACGACAACCAGACTGCCAGAGTTAAGACTAGAAATAAAATTCATTTATCAGACCGGACTTTGTTGGAGCATTATGAAGGACTTAAACAGCCCAGGAAAACTCTATCATTTTAAACAAGGAAAACCGGGATCTTGGGAGTCTGGAACACGGAGTCAAAGTGGAAATTTATTGTTAAAGTATCGACCCCCCAAGAACACGTGTAAGAGGCCTATTCAAGTGCCTTTATTTCTCTAAGCAAACAGTCTGTGAGCCAAGATTGGCGTAAGTTGTACATTTTACATTCTGTAATTTTTATTACTAATATGTGAACTAATATGTGTATATTGCAATGTGAATATTAATATGTGAAAATTGCTAGTAGATGTCCACGTCATTTGAGGCTGGCGATCTCAGCATATACAATGATGATTTTATGAACTACCACTGCAAGCGCTGGTGACTGCTTTAGTGCTAGTTTCTTAAAAAGAACTAAAAGCATAGGTAGTCCCAAGTTTCATATGGAGCAGGGAGGGAAAGATGAAAGAAATGATGTACATTCTAATTATAATATCTACATTTACAAACCAGTGTAAATGTCTATATAAACATATTCACTTTAAAAATAATGAAAGTTTTCAAGCTTTTCAACCCGTGTAGATGTAAATAAAAACATATTCTATCTAAATTGTAAACATTTTTCAACCAGTGCAAATGTAAATGAAAACATATTCTATCTATATTGTGAACATTTTTCAACCAGTGCAGATGAAACTGAAAACATATTCAATCTTTATTGTGAACATTTTTCAACCAAAGTAGATGTAAATGTAAACATATTCTATCTATACTATTAACCTTTTAATTTGAATGTAAAGTAAATATAAAGATATTCAATTTAATTGTGAAGAAAGTTTCTCTCGAGGGATTACGCTTAATTCTCATCGAGGGTAAAGTCTGAGTTAGATGGAATGGTGGAATAGGTAAAAGGGGTCACATAACTATGTATCGGGAAACTCAATACTCAGAGGGTATTTGTTTCTATTCTTTTACCATACTAGTTGGTGGTACCAGCTGATGGTACTATCTCTGGAACAAGAAGGGTACAGGTGGCCTGACGTCGAAGCTAGATACCATCATCAGACGGGGCTTAAAGACGAGGGACCAATTTCGTAGACACTCCCTGACATTTCTGGGAACGTGATAGCCCTACAACCTTGACCAGCGACGAGCGTGATCAGCGATCCAGTATACCAAGAACTAAAACATCAGAAGAAGCAGACCCGTCACTGACAGCTAAGTAACACATAAAAGCTGCCAGGTGACCTCCTTTGCAAACTGCCAGTACATCACACAATGATGATAATTTTCTGAAAATAATTATTCAATTTTAAAAATCTTGTTAAAACCTAAGCGATTATTAAATCTGTTATTTGTAAATATACAAATTTAACGTCAATTTAATCATTTTGAATGTACTGCATGTCTGTCTCAGTCAATTTACTAAATACACTCTAAACAGAGCTATACCATAATAATAAGAATTCCACTGAGTAAATCAGGGTAGGGGCTTGAACGAGCTGAAAATAATTGCTAAATTCTTCATAAAAGGTGGCGGATCATATATAAATTAACAATTGCCTTCCCAACGCAGCATTGTTCTTGACTTCTGAAATGTCTTATGAAAAGTCCCTTGAGATAGAAGCATCATTATCCTTCTATCTACAACTAGCCAAGAGTAATCTTGTGCGAAGGTAGACACCTTTGAAGACCCATATTAGATACTCTTGAGTTTTGGCCACTGTTGGACCACTACTGCAAAGCAGGGGAGGCAATGCCGTGACAATTGTCTGGTTCTTTCCACTAATTACATATAGACGATCTTGCCATACAATTTTAATCCTTCAGTTCCACGCAGAGACCCAATTATGAAAGTCTGTAACTTCTTGGTTATTGTTGTCAATGTTTCAGAGCCATACAATAGGACGGTCTCGATGTTTGTAATGAATGTTCTTATTTTTGTATGTTACTTATTTCTTTTGATTGCTGTGTATTTCCTGATTACAATGAAGGCGCGTTTTGTGTTCTAATTTTGACGCCATTGTCCGCTCCTCTAACTTTGTCTAATTTGCTACCAAGATATATGTTTGAGTCTACTTCTTGTAGGGATGTTTCTACAAGTGCAACGTTGCTATCATTTGCGGTTCTGATTTTCATAACCGTTTCCTTTTCTCGGTGTATTTTCAGACCCATATTGTATAACCCCTCATCGAGCACTCTCATTTTGTCTTGCAACAAAATCTAGATCAGGGTTTGTTAACACGGTTCCCCGAGAGATCTCCAGGGGTTCCGTGAGAGATCGTGTTTAAAAATAAATAAATAAAGAAACGTTGTTTTTTTTAAACTTTGCGTGCCAGGTGATGTTAGGGATCGCAGTGATGGACAGTGACCGAGCAGCCTGTAAGGCAGTGCGCAATAGGACAGTGTTTACTCTTGCACATAACATATTTCATTAGCATCTTGAAGAGTAAGCATTTTTTTTAATAAGGCTTTTAGGCCTACTTGGATTAGGTAAATAAAAAAACCAAGTATGAAATTAAAAACAGGTAACATATTCGGTCAAAATAAATAGATCCACAGATTAAAAAAAAAAACCATTCTCTACCCAAAAGAGCATTGACAATTTTTATTGGAGTATTATTTTTACAACTAACTAATCACACCAAGGTACAATGAGCTGTAGATATAATAATTTTTATGGAGCGGTTCCCTGAGACCTGAAACATATTTCAACGGTTCTTCTCGGATAAAAAAAAGTTGAGAAAGGCTGATCTACATAGTCTGACAAATATAAATTATTTTGGCACAGTCGCTTTGACGTATGACGCACAATACTTTGATATGATGTTCTGGATTATGACACGCATAAATGATTTTCCTGTGATATCTTACACGTTTTTCATATATAAATGTTTATTTTTTTCTTGTGATTATGTTACATGTATGATATGCAAACATTATTTTTGTACGATATGTGTCGTGAGTGACACGTAGAAATTATTTTTGTCTGATATGCTGCCTGACATGTATAAATTATTTTAGCATGATGCATTTGATATCTGATATGTAGCATTTTTAAAAATTTGATGTGCTTGATGTCTGAAATGTTATTTTTGTATACTGTATCACTTGTAAAACAAATGTGACACATTATTTTTTTAATGTCAAATCTGATATCTGAGATGTTGACGCTATTTTGGTTTGGTTTAGTTTGGTTTTAAGGATTATCTTCATTGCACACAGACAACCCCATCAGTGTTCCAATATCCTCTGTTAGATCACACAAAGAAGATCTCAGCACAGTGCACGAACTCCGTAGCACCACTGAGAATCCCAATATGTGTATATAGGACACACACATTCTATAAATATTTTTGTGGTGTGTAGGTTTCTAATATTTGTTAAATTGTTCTTTTTGGGTGCAGGCTTTGTTCCATGAGGGTCAAGCACTAGTACTGATCCATGAGGGTCAAGCACTAGTACTGATCCATGAGGGTCAAGCACTAGTACTGATCCATGAGGGTCAAGCACTAGTACTGATCCACGAGGGTCAAGCACTAGTACTGATCCACGAGAGTCAAGCACTAGTACTGATCCATGAGGGTCAAGCACTAGTACTGATCCATGAGGGTCAAGCACTAGTACTGATCCATGAGGGTCAAGCACTAGTACTGATCCACGAGGGTCAAGCACTAGTACTGATCCACGAGGGTCAAGCACTAGTACTGATCCATGAGGGTCAAGCACTAGTACTGATCCATGAGAGTCAACCACTAGTACTTATCACATACTCATTAAGGAGCGAAAAAAGGACATTCGTTTAATTTTGTTAATACGTGTCCAGACCAACCAGCTTTACTATCGTTTTATACCAAGACATATGTCATAAAGGTCCACCAAATCGTCCATTGAGATCTACCGGTAGCTAGGGATCGACTGATTGCCGACCCCTAGTCTAGGGTTATTCACATGTTTTTGTGTGTATTTTTACACAGCTCTTATAAAACTCTTTTTTTTAATGTAGAAAGCACAGTGTTGGTGACGGATATGTAATAAAGATAATGATCAATTTTCTTTCAAAAACAGATATGTCTGAAACTGAATTTGCAGTTGCTATAGATTTGTTGCTATTGTTGTATTGCTAAACAATAACAACACGAACTTTGTATTGTAACGTTCACATAGAAAAAAGTGTGGTATTGACATATGTGTACATAAGAGAATGAAGTTGTTGTTGTTGTTTTTGTTATAGATCCCGCGGCACCTGGGCTCTCGCCCTTCGACCCAATGCCAGGTAGTGATATCTGTATGTTTTCGTAAGTCGTGTTGTTGCTTCGTACAAGGTGGTTCCACTTATCTGGCCTCGGAGGAAGGAGCTCTTATAAAACTATATTTTTGTTTAAACATAGAAATCACAGTGATGCTGACGGATATGTAATAAAGAGAATGGTATATTTTCTTTCAGAAACAGATATATTTGAAATTAAAACTGCAGTCGCTATACATTTTTATTTTTTTTTATTTTTTTATATTGCTAAACAATTACAACAAGAAATCTGTATTGTTACTTTATCACAGAAAACAGTGTGGTATTGGCATATGTGTACTCAAGAGAATTATATTTTTCTTTAAAAAAAAAAAAAAAAAACAGAGATTCCTGGATTGATAACGTAACAAAGGCGTTGTCGCTTCCTACCATAGTCATTCGGTATGAGGAAGTTGAGGAAAATTTCAAGTTTGACGCGTCTGCACTGGCCAGTCATCTGTAACGTCTTCTGCTCTGTGGTTTTATTTAGCTCGTGAGTATGCCTGTCTGTTGTTAATTATGAAACATTTTCTTTCTTAAGAGATTCATGTATATAGTTCGTGAGTACACGTGTATGTTGTTCATTTAGAAATATTTATTAGAAGGTACATGTCTGCTTGCCGTAGACAGCCCGTGAGTTTAAAAAGATAACTGTTTTGTTGTGTGGTTGTTGTTGTTGTTTGTTTGTCTCTTTTGGTCATCTGAAACAGTAAAACTGTAGATATTTAATAAAAAAAAATTTTTTTTGCCTCGTTTCGGCAAGGCGCGCTAGACACACGTTCAACCTAGACACAGGGTCCGTCGGTAAATTAGGGCGCATTTCCAAATATGAAAGACCTTGCGGTCTTGTTGCTGTAACTGTAGATATGTGTTGTACCTGAAGTATGGACTCGCATAGGCAAAAAGTGCCCGCAGGACCGTAACAGACATTTCGAAGAAGACGACTATGCAGAAATGAGCATGAGTGTAACAGTTTGGTTGTGAACATAAAACTATTTCTTAAAAAGGGATATTTTTAATATTGAAACAAAAAACAAAACTTTACCCAGATACAGAAAGTGGTACAAGGAAAACAAATACTAAACTTTTGTGGCAGAGTTGGACTTGACAGCCAACAGCTGGAAATCCCTGCCCCTTAGTTTACAGTCTACTCGGGCATGTCACATGATGTGGTTTTAGATTTGAGAATTTTGACAATAAAGATTTTTTCGGCTTGGCGGTCAATCGAGCAGCCATGTGTCCATATTTTCCTCTTAAAGGTGATTGTTTGTCTGCCAGTCAAATGCGTTTGGCTTTTTTGGTCACAGAGTGCAGTAATTTCCGTGAACCACGTCTCTCAAACGCTGTTTTCCTGTCTCTTAAATTAATATGAAACAAATATAAAGGTATGTTATCAGGCACTCGCAGGAAATAAAGAAGTAGAACACCAGACAACAGAAAAACAACAGACATGAGTGGCTTACCCAGGATTTGAACACTGGACCTTCCGTGCGACAACCCCGCCTAGCCATGCAAGCGAATCACACTATCCGCTCTGCCATCTACGCATCATGTTTCATATTAATTTACTGTTTACAGGCCTCAGGTTTCCCTCCCTTATTTTTTCTGTCTCTGCTTATTCTCCACTTAATTTAGTTCCAGAAACAGTAAGCACATAGTGCAAGAGTTTTATCTTGGCGAAGGAAAAAAATTCGATACAAATTATTTACTTGTTTCGCGACATCTAGTTTTAGATTAAGTTTACTGTAATTTTTTTTTTAAATCAATACGAATTTAAGTATACCTCGTATGTGGGCTCCTCAGCTTGCCTGATTGTCCATTATGCCATGTTGTATCTGTGTATATAAAACTATGACATCAGAAGTACCCAGTCTTTTTATAATTATTACTGTTTGGATTGAAAATAAATGTGTTTTGCTGTCATCGAATGACAATCGGAGTTATCCAAATATTGTCTCATTTTAATCTTATAAATAGGATCGTAAAGGCTATACCCTGTGTGTTGTATGCTGGTTTTTATCTACCGTACTGAATTTTTTTTTTTAAAATGTATTAATTTACTGATACAGTTACCAACAATTTTGTTTAAAGTTATGTACTTACTCGTGTATTATTATTACTAATTTTATCTAAAGTTTATCGTGAATCTTTGCCATTATAGTTATCGCTAAGCTTTGCAGAAGAAATCGCCTTTACTTGAACTTTGAACCCCCGCTTGAAAATCGGAGATTTCAGATCCAGTTATAGTAGAGCGTCGATAATTGGAACTAATTTTGACCCACGTTGGTTCGGTTCATAAAACATGTCGAATAATCAAACAGACATGAGAATACCCAGTGTATACAAACACAATTTTATTTAGGCCAACAATTAAGGCCACAGGAGACCGTCCTGAATAAACACAGTAGCTAAAGCCAAACTTTTCATTTTCAACTCCTGTAATGACAAATTAAGACTACTGTATTTCAATGCAATGCTGCACAGTCTGCGAATACATAACCGGGAAAGGATGCATTAAGCGACATGGGTAATACCTCAGCATAACAATTAGTGCACTAAAAGTAGATACTATAATTTTATTTTATTATTTGTTGTTGTTGTTACTGTTGCGGCAGCAGTGGTTCGGATAATTGACGTTGGGATAATCGACGTCTTACTGTAATTTACTTCATCCTCATTTGTTATATAATACGGTTCCGTATATACTCGTATTAGCGAGTTATTCATATTAACGAAAGACCACGTTTATGCATTCGCCTCAAACAGTAGATGCAGTAATGTCTCTGGTTTAATGAAAGACACATAGGTAGCGCACTATTTCCCGTTGTCGCAGTTCTGAGCACTGACAGTAACAAAGACTGGAACATTTTCAGATAAAATACTTTTAAAACGGTTTCTTTTTGTGCTTCTTTAGTCGTTTTTTCTGGTTAGTTTCTTGTGTTCATGTAAATCTAGTGACATTGTCCATACCTACTCTTTGTTATAGAAATCAGACATGGCGACGTCTAAAACAGAGAGAACACGAAGATCACAGTATATGAAAATGAAACATCTGAGAAAAGCTATTAACACAAGTATAAACGACAGAATGAAAAACGAAGAAATGGAAATATTGGTGGCAGTAACAGAAAGACACAAATAAAAACGTTTTGACAACTCGTCATAATGCAAGTTGATCAGCTGTCATCCCAAGCCTCGAACAATAGTAGATCTATCTTTCTGTATGTCTGTCTGTATCTTTGTCTTTTTATCCGTCTGTTGGGTTTTTCCCCCTTCCATACAGAACATGGAAGGTCTAGTTCAGAAGGCCCGGGAGTAGGAGGATAGGCGGTGTTAATGAAAATGTTGATGGAATACGCCACTGCAAGCCAAAAGAAACACTTCACACAAGAACAAAAACTGATTCTCCCCACGCAGCCGATAAGGCATTTGTGGCAATAAAACGGAACGAACATTTACAAGGAAAACATTCATCATTGATGTGGTGGAATATTTCGTTTTTCTTTTTCTATAATAAATAATAAATCCGTTTAGACTGAACCGACGAGGTCAAGCCCGGAATATTCCATAAATCTTCGTTGTGTCGTCTGTGAGCTTTTGTTTACACACCGTGATCTAGATACAGTCATGCTAAAATATTGCTTTGCAGCTCATGAAAATGCAACTGGATATTCTAAGAATATCCCACTTGTCTTAAACAACAGTAAGATGCAGCCTAACAAGTGATGGGCGTAATATATATATATATATATATATATATATATATATATATATATATATATATATATATATATATATATATATATATATATATATATATATATATATATATATATATATATATATATATATATATATAACACGTTTTTAAAATAATTTTCTTTAACGAAATTATAGCTGATGACATTACATTTGGTCGTACACATTTAGGAGGTAACGTAACTTTTAAAAATAAAATAAAAAACAAAACTATGGATTAAATTTAAAATAACTAAGTAAAGAAAACTGCAATAACGAATCAAGGCAATAACGAATCAAGGCAATAACGAATCAAGGCAATAACGAATCAAATGAGGAAAGATGCGACCGAAAACTATATTTCGAGAAGGTTGAGAACCAGCTTGCTTCATAGATTTCAACTTTCATCATCTTCATCATCAGCACCTTTAACTCCTCAAGGAGCAAATTCCTTCAACAAACTTATGCCATGTCTTCCTGTCACGTGCCATCAGGTCAAGGTCTTTCCATGTCTTCTTCATCCCTGTCACGTCTGTCCTCAATTCTCATCTCCATGTCTTCTTTGGTCGTCCGCTACCTCTCTTATCCTGGTGATTCCTGAACAAGGACTGTCTTGTAAAGCTATCATCAGGTTTCCTCAATGTGTGTGTCCTAGCCATTTCCTGCGACTTCCTCTCATTTCTTGTTCTACTAGCGCTTGCATAGATCTTGTCTCAGTTCTACATTAGTGATCTTGTCTTAGACCTACATTAGTGATCATGTCTTAGACCTAAGTTAGTGATCTTGTCTTAGACCTACGTTAGTGATCTTGTCTTAGACCTACATTAGTGATCTTGTCTTAGACCTACGTTAGTGATCTTGTCTTAGACCTACATTAGTGATGTTGTCTTAGACCTACATTAGTGATCTTGTCTTAGACCTACATTAGTGATCTTGTCTTAGACCTACATTAGGGATCTTGTCTAAGACCTACATTAGTGATCTTGTCTTAGACCTACATTAGTGATCTTGTCTTAGACCTACTGTGATAGGGTGGGCGAGATGATGATGATGCTGTTGTGATATGTGATCACTCTCTTGCACTCTCGCAACCGACCCGATTCAACAATAAAACTCTGATTCTTAAGGCAGGGGCTGTATTTATTTCTACAACCCTATCAGTGACATTTAAACACACGAAGCAAACATTAAACAAATAAACCAGCAAACAAAACCAAACAAACACCCAGCCTGTGCTCGATTGCTAATCTGAAGAAGCAAACAAAGCAACGACTAGTTAAAATCATAGTTAAATAATGATACTCTCACCTGCCAAACAGTCCTTCCACGCCACCTGACACCCTCAACTATCACACACGCACACACTCATGCGCGTCGTCCAATGCGACTAGTATGGTGTTGTGCATGAAACACATTGTAGCATAAATAGCATAAAAATGCTCCTTGTGGGCCTGTAATGGACACCAGTTGCATTGGTGTTTCCATGCTCCGCACGGAGCAAACAGAGAAACACCTGTCTCAAAGTGCCTTACGCCCGAAGGAGTGGCCTCGCGCTCTCCAGAAATCTAAATACCTATTCTCACCTCACTCAAAGTAATCCACTACTGTAGCATATGATCAATTATCATGAATCTTGTCTAAGACCTACATTAGTGATTTTGTCTTAGACCTACATTAGTGATCTTGTCTTAGACCTAAGTTAGTGATCTTGTCTTAGACCTACATTAGTGATCATGTCTTAGACCTACATTAGTGATCTTGTCTTAGACCTACATTAGTGATCTTGTCTTAGACCTACATTAGTGATCTTGTCTTAGACCTACATTAGTGATCTTGTCTTAGACCTACGTTAGTGATCTTGTCTTAGACCTACGTTAGTGATCTTGTCTTAGACCTACATTAGTGATCATGTCTTAGACCTACATTAGTGATCTTGTCTTAGACCTACATTAGTGATCATGTCTTAGACCTACATTAGTGATCTTGTCTTAGACCTACATTAGTGATCATGTCTTAGACCTACATTAGTGATCTTGTCTTAGACCTACATTAGTGATCTTGTCTTAGACCTACATTAGTGATCTTGTCTTAGACCTACATTAGTGATCTTGTCTTAGACCTACGTTAGTGATCATGTCTTAGACCTACGTTAGTGATCTTGTCTTAGACCTACATTAGTGATCTTGTCTTAGACCTACATTAGTGATCATGTCTTAGACCTACATTAGTGATCTTGTCTTAGACCTACATTAGTGATCTTGTCTTAGACCTACATTAGTGATCTTGTCTTAGACCTACATTAGTGATCTTGTCTTAGACCTACATTAGTGATCTTGTCTTAGACCTACATTAGTGATCTTGTCTTAGACCTACATTAGTGATCTTGTCATACTACTTCAATCCTTCTATTCTACGCAAGCATCCATTTATGACAGTCTGTAACTTTGTGGTTGTCGTTTTTAATTGTTCTCCATGTTTCTAAGCTATACAATAGGACTGACTTGACACCCGAGTTGACGTTCTGATTTTTATGTTGACATGATTTCTATTAATCTCCATATATGTCCTGGTGCAATGAAAGTTCCTCTAGCCTCTTGTATTCTTATTTTGATATCGAGAGTCCGACTGGCAGACTGGGTAGAGCACTGGCCTATCGCGGCAAAGGTACCGGGTTCGAAACACGGTGACGTCACGCTCCAGTCTACCCAGCTGTAAATGGGAACCTGACTCTACTCTTGAATTAGAGAAGTCAAAGGCAGCGAGGGAGTGAACTGGTCACCTTATTTCTTGAAGATAGACCTCAAATAATGAAGTCTCTAACACTTCACACCCCTACGGCAGCGTGTTGTGGGACTACCTTTACCTTATTATTTTGATACGAGTGTCTCCCAATCCTTATTGAACTAAGCGGCACTATTTATCGAGTTTAGGAATGACTTTTGACTAAAAGTTCTTTAGCTCTTCAGAGGATCATCATCACCACTTTTTAGCTCCCTGAGGAGAATAGGCCTTCAACAAACTTATGCCAAGTCTTTCTGTCCCGTGCAATCAACTCAAGATGTTTCTATGTCTCAACTCAAGATGTTTCTGTGTCTCAACTCAAGATGTTTCTTTGTCTCAACTCAAGATGTTTCTATGTCTCAACTCAAGATGTTTCTATGTCTCAACTCAAGATGTTTCTATGTCTCAACTCAAGATGTTTCTATGTCTCAACTCAAGATGTTTCTTTGTCTCAACTCAAGATGTTTCTATGTCTCAACTCAAGATGTTTCTATGTCTCAACTCAAGATGTTTCTTTGTCTCAACTCAAGATGTTTCTATGTCTCAACTCAAGATGTTTCTATGTCTCAACTCAAGATGTTTCTATGTCTCAACTCAAGATGTTTCTATGTCTCAACTCAAGATGTTTCTATGTCTCTACTCAAGATGTTTCTATGTCTCAACTCAAGATGTTTCTTTGTCTCAACTCAAGATGTTTCTATGTCTCAACTCAAGATGTTTCTATGTCTCAACTCAAGATGTTTCTATGTCTCAACTCAAGATGTTTCTATGTCTTCTTCATCCCCTTCATGTATGTCTTCATAAAATAGATAGCAACATAATTATTAGACAAACAGCTGTCAGACAACGGATAAGAAATAGAGGGGAAAAAGACTACACGGAGAATTTCCAAGACTTGAACTATCGATTCCAAGACAATCTTGTTTTTCTAGTGAAATCGTCGTAATATGTATTTTTAATAATCTGAACACATTTGTTGTATTGTCACTGGCATGGAATTTCATGGCGCCGATAACATCTCAACGGCTAGACTGGAAAATGTTTTACCTTGTTTTAATTCCCACTGTGACCTCGGAAAAAATGGTAATGTATAAAATTATCGCCCGTGCTGCCTTCCTGGTGAGAATATTTGCAACCAAGGTTGGGAGATATTTGATTTTAGACACGAACAAACACGATGAAAAGTGACATAAAATCAAGATTTTCGAAGGAAAATTCCTTCTTGCCAGGGGATAGTGTAGTGTTACAAAAGAAACAAACAGGTACCCACCGTAATATTGCACGGAGGGAAGATAATGCTAATGCATTTTCTAATATGTACATTTTCTGGGTTGTGAGTGTGTGTGTGTGTTTTTTCAATTTAAATGATGTTAATGTCAAACATACTGAAATGGAGGCTGCGTGAGGGGAATAAAGTATATCTGGAACGTATTCAAGATGCAGCGAAAAACCAAAATGAGCGTCCAGAGAAAATAAAATATCATCGTTATAATCACCATTTCTATTCTTGCTCCTTACGAAACACCGATACAGCAAGAAGCCTGCATCAAAGCATTTATGTGCTATTGCAGCCGTGGTTTCTGTAGCTATATGTTTTAGACGATGAGATTGCCAGCCTTATATTAATCACCCGTTACGAGATTCCCGAGGGAGCAAATCCTTTTCCTTCTTTGAAACTATGCGGGGTAAAGGCGAGATTGATTCCGTGTGAAGAGAAACCAGAGTTGAGGGTAAAGGCGAGATTGATTCCTTGTGAAGAGAAACCAGAGTTGAGGGTAAAAGCGAGATTGATTCCTTGTGAAGAGAAACCAGAGTTGAGGGTAAAAGCGAGATTGATTCGTTGTGAAGAGAAACCAGAGTTGAGGGTAAAGGCGAGATTGATTCGTTGTGAAGAGAAACCAGAGTTGAGGGTAAATGCGAGATTGATTCGTTGTGAAGAGAAACCAGAGTTGAGGGTAAAAGCGAGATTGATTCATTGTGAAGAGAAACCAGAGTTGAGGGTAAAAGCGAGATTGATTCCTTGTGAAGAGAAACCAGAGTTGAGGGTAAAGGCGAGATTGATTCGTTGTGAAGAGAAACCAGAGTTGAGGGTAAATGCGAGATTGATTCCTTGTGAAAAGAAACCAGAGTTGAGGGTAAAGGCGAGATTGATTCGTTGTGAAGAGAAACCAGAGTTGAGGGTAAAGGCGAGATTTATTCGTTGTGAAGAGAAACCAAAGTTGAGGGTAAAGGCGAGATTGAATCGTTGTGAAGAGAAACCAGAGATGAGGGTAAATGCGAGATTGATTCGTTGTGAAGAGAAACCAGTGTTGAGGGTAAAGGCGAGATTGATTCCTTGCGAAGAGAAACCAGAGTTGAGGGTTGTGACGAGTAGGGTGTAGGTGGGTGGATGTAGAAGATCAGGCAACACTCATACACCGTTCGTCTGGCTCACTGTCTAAGGAGTAATACACCGACTCCAACAACCATATCAATCTCCAACAATATATTATATTAACAATAAGTCACAATGGGCGCAGGGCCATTACAAATATTGGAGACATAACAAATCCCGAGTATTCTACGATCACTCTGATCCTCGGAATAACTACAGCCACAAAATAGGCTACTACATAAATCCACTGCACAACTATGGCCCTCTACTCGCGCACTACTATAGACATCCACCCTTCTCTTCTCTACGCTCTTCGCTGTCTCCTGTCTACTCTCTACTGACTCAACTCTCTACTGACCCAACACACTACTGACTCAACACATATCTCTCTCTGACTGACCTCTTTCATTCGTATTCACCAAACACGTGAAAACCTTCCACACTCCACTGAGCTTCATTCACGCATAACTATAGCTAGCAGCTTGTCTTGATCTCTGCTCACAACATTGCTTGTAGCTAAATTATTACAATGCAAGCATTTCCAACTCACAACAACTCAAATGACTAATAAACTCCAGCTGGAGCATGAGAATATTCGCACATGCAAAACCCTCTCAAAACACTCCGTGACATCCACCCCTTTCCCCGCGTGAAAAACTGGGGTTTTTCACCGAGGAGACAGAGATGGAAGTCCTATACTTCTTCAAACCCAAAATACATCATCAAAATAAACAATGCTTCCATTCACCATATCGAACCTCACAATAATTGCATACAAATTATTCTAGCGACAATCACATTCAATCTCTCTAAAATTAAAGAAACTTCATTTTCACAGCAGAGAAATGCATGCAAAATCTACACACTTCATGTCAAGTCATCCAAATACATAAAACAAAACTTCACGCAAGAATGGTCTATCAAATTAAAAAATCAGCTCGTTGTAACTATCTTTTTCTCTTGTTGAGGTGATCACTGGCCCAAGACAGTATACATGTTGTTAGGTGTGTAGTGCTTGCGTATGATGAACTGAGTGTGGGTGCGAATGAAGGCGCGAATGTGTTTAGGCTCGTATCTGTGGTGTAATGAAACCCATACACTCCCATGCAGTAGTCAAGGATGCTTGAACACTGCTGGCACGTTTCAAAACATTTATTGACGATAACACACATAGCATCAACAGGAACAGTCAGTGTAAACAAGGTCATGCTGACCGGAAATCGTTAGGTATACATCAGGCATTAAAAAAAAGGCTGGTAAGCATTTGAATATTCGTGCATGGTCAATAGCAATGTTCTTCAATAATGACAGTTCATAATGCCGCTTTGGTATCCTGACTAACCGCGTCAGATACCTTCATAACTTTGACCTACTGGTACAACTTGGCATTCCCCGCCAATTGCACTTTATCAGGCTGTAATATATTAGCCTTAACACAGGCCTCGTTATGGCGTCATCGGTGTACTTCTTCTAAGCAGGTTAACATCAACCCTGCAGTAATGCTTATGTAGACATAACCACCGCCAATCTGCGGTTCCCACAATATAACTTCGTCACTGGACTTCTGGATAACTTAAAGACTAATAGTCTTGGATGGCTCCCTTGAGCACAAAATATAAGTTCTGAAATTTAGGATCGGTGAGCTGTAGTTCACAGTCTTGGTAAGCTTTTAACATGTTCTGCCACCGAACGCGTAATAATGTAAAAAGGTCGGTGTTACCTTGCACAGAATCCTCAGAACATAATAACGAACTCTGTCGTCATTCCGACGTACAGAGAATCACTGGGGAGAACTGCCAACGCAGTCACTTCGAAGATTATCCCCGAAAACACAATGGACATTCGTCCCTCAGAAGCCAGCTTACATCCCGGCCTGACGGAAGTAACTCAACTTGGCCCTTAAAATCTGCGCATAAGCACAAGCTCCGAATTGTTTACCTTTGACCCTGTCTTCATACAGGTCAAACACAATGAAAGAACCAACAGGGAAGATAACCCCTAATCAACCTGACATCGCAAGGTAAAGACACAATTATTCACCTTTGACTAGGGTGAAAAAAATACGACAAATAACTTGACATATGAAACTCCGTCGAAAATGACAGCAACATATTACTACACCCCCCCCCCCCCGCCCCCCCCCCCCCCACCCCCCCCTGTAAAAAAATGATACATTAAAAAAATATATATATATTTATGAGCAAGACAGCACAAGCATCAATTATGCGCTCATGAAAGAATGAACCTAATATCAGGTACACTAGACGCATAAATAAAGCGTCTGAAGAGGATACAAATCATCTCCCAACATAAGAGAAAATATTTCTCAAAGCAAAACAAATTCAGGAGGTATCATTACAATATATTAGGATATTAAGGACAGACCTAAGTCTGAAATTGTATCAGGAAAACTAGGACACACGATTTAATTGGAATCATGTGGGCATCTAGACAATATGTCCGCCATCACATTATCCGAACCACGGATAACTCGCACCGTGAAATGGAAAGGCTGAAGAGCAATAGCATAACGAGTAGATCTCGAGCTCTTCAAATCCTTACTTTGCATAGCCGTAAGAGCTTTTTGGTCGGTTTCCATAAAGAAATGCGCGCCCAGAACGAACCTTTGTAGCTTAAGAATGGACCAAACCATAGCCAACAATTCACGGTCTAAAACCGAGTAATTCCTTTCTGCCGCATTCAGCTTCCTAGAGATATACATTACAGGATGCAGAGTTCCTGAATACTCCTGCATTAGTGCCGCTCCAATCCCAGTGGAAGAGGCATCACTACGAAGAACAAAAGTCTTATCAATCGTTGGTAGTCTTAAGATAGGATGAGATGAGAACAAATTCTTAACCTGATCTAATGAAGATTGGCATTCTTGGGACCAACGCACCATATTAGGAGAACCTTTTTTCAATAACGATGAAAGTGGTGCCATAATGGAGGACAGATTCTCAATTAATCTTCCATAGAATTGTATCAATCCCAAGAGACTACGCACTTGCTTTTTTGTCTTCGGAACCGAGGTATTTAATATCTTCGAAATGTTTTGGTCCTCTGTCTTCAACAGACCATGACCAACCCGATGACCTAGGAAAGAAATTTCACTAAACCCAACAAAAGCTTTAGAGGGTTTTGCAGTCAAACTATGCTCACGTAGAGTAGATAGCAATTCCTTTAGACCCAAATAGTGTTCTTCCCAAGTATCGCTGAAAAGACAGATGTCGTCTAAATATGCGATGACATCTGCACGATCTGATAGAATTCGTCGCATCATGCGCACGAAAGTCGCTGGGGCGTTCATAAGCCCGAAAGGCATAAAATTCCACTGAAATAGACCCCTAGGTGTTGAAAAAGCAGTGAGAGGTTTGGCGTGTTCCATCAAAGGGACTTGCCAATAACCTTTCGACAAGTCTAGTTTAGTAAAGAATCTCTCTTTAGAAAGTCTAATAAGTAGATCATCTAATAAAGGCATAGGTTCAGCATCGAACTTCGTAACTTGATTTAATTTGCGATAGTCAACGCAAAGACGTATGTTATTGTCTTTCTTTCGAACAATAACTATCGACGAAGAATAAGCTGAAGTGGATGGTTCAATTATTTGCAGTTGAATCATTTCATCCAATTCTTTCTCGACTTGTGCTTGAAAAAGAATAGGTATAGGGTATGGTCTTACTCTGATCGGATTACGATCAGTAAGTATGATGTCATGTTCAATGACACGTGTGTGTCCAGGAATGTCGGTAAGGACATCCTGAAATGATTGTAGCGTAGAAGATACTTGACGCTGTTCCTCAAAAGACAAATTCGAAGAGACGGTAACGTTTTTCCATGATTCCGTAGAATTAAGTGGAATCGCAGGAGGAGGTAAGTTAACGTCAGAAAAAATAGTTTCCTCATCCTGTATAACGGACAAGGATGAGATGTGACCATGTTGGACTTGAGAGTCGTCCGTCGCCTGGAAAATAGGCTGCAAATAGTCTGGACGTTCAATAAACTCTGTTAGCATATTTATATGAAAGGTTTTATGCTTTCCATCCACATCGACAATATAGTCGACATCTGAAATTTTCAAGACTATAGTGTATGGACCTTTCCATGAAATGAAAAGTCTGTTCTCTCTTGAGGGAAGTAAGACAAACGCTTTGTCTCCAGGACAAAGTTGACGTAGGCGTCTTTTCTTGTTAGCAAATCGCCTAGCCTTTTCTTTCGCAAATTCGGAAGATGAAGTTGCTAATCTGCACGATTCGATAATTTTTTCCCTAAGAGCAATGACATATTCATATGACGATTGTGTATCATCGTCAATATTATCGGAAGTTATCAAATCGTGTAATAAGGACATCGGACCGCGCGGTTGCGTGCCAAAGACAAGTTCGAAAGGCGAAAACCCTGTATGCTCGTTGGGAAATTAATATGAAACAAATATAAAGGTATGTTATCAGGCAACAGAAGTGATTGCGTCATTAATAGGCTGAACTGCCCATGGAGGACTTCTGGTGTCGTGTATTGTGGTTCGCACTATTGACCTGCCATTGAAACATCATTTTTTGATGATGCGTAGATGGCAGAGCGGATAGTGTGATTCGCTTGCATGGCTAGGCGGGGTTGTCGCACGGAAGGTCCAGTGTTCAAATCCTGGGTAAGCCACTCATGTTTGTCTGGTGTTCTACTTCTTTATCTGCGAGTGCCAAACAAGTTTCATATTAGTTTCCTATTAATTTACGTTTACAACCCTCCCTTATTTGTAATAAATGCTCGTTGGGAACCTCTCTATAGGCAAAGAGAGCTGCAGGTAGGACCCTGTCCCAATCATCAGGATGATCCTCCGTTATCTTGCCAAGTAAGTTCTTTAGTGTCCTATTAAGACGTTCAACCAATCCATTGGACATTGGATGATAAATACTACTGAGAGACCTTTTAATGTCTAGCGTAGCCATTACCTGAGACATAGTGTCCGAAATTAATTGAGTGCCGTGGTCTGACAATATTTCTCCGGGGAATCCCAGACGAGAAAATATGAGCCAAAGAGCGTCAGCGATATCGACAGTTGATATGCTCTTCAGAGGAATAGCCTCTGGCCAGCGCGTGCACATGTCAACGCAAGTGAGGATAAATTGGTGTCCTCTGGCTGACTTAATCTTAAACGGGCCAATAATGTCTATAGTCATTTTCTGAAACGGCCGAATAGGAATATCTGCAGCCTGAATAGGTGCAGCATGTCTTGGACCTCTAGACTTGACCTCTTGACAAATTTTGCAAGATCGGCAATAAATTCGTATGTCTTTATTAACAAATGGCCAAAAGAAAGACGCAAGGACTCTAGTTTTAGTTCTGGAAAAACCCATGTGTCCAGCACACTGAGAATCGTGTGCATGTTGAAGAATTAAGGCTCTCATACACTTAGGCACAAGAATTTGCGAATGCATAGACTTGTCCGAGTGTTGTACCATTCGTACCAATATACCATTCCTCATAGTGATATACGATTTGTGATTCGTATTCTGATTAGGATCCCCTTTCTTTGCGAGAAGGAAGAATTTCTTCAAAGAAGGATCCTCTTCTTGACGCTTAACAAACGAGTCATGGGAAATCACCAAGTGCTCGTCTTGGCTATCAACTCCATTACTATCATCAGATGAAGTTGGGGGATTAAGAGCTTGGGCTCTTGTCACCACTGCATTGACCGTTTGAATGTTTTGTTCTTCCCAAATAGAAATTTGTTGCGGGGTGCAATCCTTAACCCCATGAATACGACCAATTATAAGATCCGCAATAGGATTAGGAAGAAGACATGCATGGACATCTCCTGTGAAGAAGGGAGTGTCAATCCTAATAATAGCAGTAGGATAACTTTCCATAGTACCACCAAATGTAACACATTTGATCGCTTTTCCAGTGGCACAGCAAGGATCTATCAGAGACTGCCTAACCCCGACGGTAGTACATCCCGAATCAAAGAGCACTGAGACTATACTATTATTTATTAGACCTTTATGCGAGATGAGAGATCCTCTCCCATCATGCGCAACTGTAGCAGGTAGAGCAGGAAGAGGGTGACCACAAATTAAAGTAGATACAGTCGATGGATCGAACAATGTTGAGCATTGGGGGCATTCAGTTGCTCTCCCAAAATCGAAAGCACAACCAGTGATAGCATTAGAGTTCCCACTATCATTTACTTGATTACAGGCTCCATTAAACTCTTGTTGTGCAGAGTTTGCCTGTTGGTAAGCTTTTCTTTTGTTATATCTAGGTCTACCGCGATTTTCATTTCCCCTGTAATTGTTATCATATTGTCTATTGTAATTATCATTCCGGTTTGAATCCCGGTTTGTATATTCACCATCGTCATATTCTTGACGTCGAGAATGGTTATCCCGAGAAGAAAAGCTCGGATAGTGTTTATTGTGATAACCTTTGTGACAGTGTCTAAAATTATTACCACCAAAATTACGAAAACTACCATCTCGTCTCCAGTTCTTAGAAGAAGAACCTTCATATGTTGGATTACTCTGCTTGTGAGTGTAATTTTGATTACTTTTCCTATTCCAGTTTTGTTGAGCACCCTGAAATTTCTTATTGAAATTAGAGCCATATGGTGCTGCCGAAGCAACTGGCAACCCTTCTTTCACTTTAGAATTGCTAACTATAGCATGGGGGTGCGCGGTGGCGTACTGGCAACAGTATTCCTCCATGTCTTTTAAGTTTTTGGGTTTACGCTCATGAAGAAATGCAAGGAAAGAATCATTAACAGATGACAAAACCTTATCTCGAAGTAATAAGTCCATTAGGCCTTCATATGTTTTCTCAGTCTGAGACAACTCAACCCATCGTATAAATGTACGACGTATTTTTGAAAAAAATTCAGAGAAATCTACTCCATTTTCTGGCAACATTGTCCTAAAACGAAGACGATAATCTTCTTCTTTTAGTTGATATTTTTTTAGCAATGCTGCTCTGACAACATCATAATTAGTCCTGTCATGTTCGTCTATTGTCATAAGAGTAGTCACTGTGTCACCTATAAAAAATTCCATCAGTTGTTCAACATATTTTTCCTTTTTTACCTTATGCGCATCGCATAAAAATTGGAATCTATCTAGATAATCCGCTACGTCATCCTTTAAAGGATTGAAATGAGGTAATTTAATCCTACTAACAAACTCCTTTGTCGTACTCGAAGTTGTTTGATGAGCACCCGGACTCGCCAATTTCAATTTCTCTAACTCCAAAGTTGCGAGTCTTTCCTCAAGTTCCATTTTCTGTTTTCTTTCCTCGTGTTCCATTTTTGCTTTTCTCTCTTCGGCCTCAGCTTGAAGTTTTCTCTCCTCAGCAGCAGCTTGAGCTTGGAGTTTTTTCTCCTCCATTTCCATCTTGAATTTTCTTTCATCAGCTTGGGCTTTTCTCTCCTCAGCAGCAGCTTGAGCTTTTCTCTCCTCAGCAGCAGCTTTTCTCTCCTCAGCAGCAGCTTGAGCTTTTCTCTCCTCAGCAGCAGCTTGAGCTTTTCTCTCCTCAGCAGCAGCTTGAGTTTTTCTCTCCTCAGCCTTTCTTTGATACCTTTTTTCTTCAAGTTCTAATCTTCTATTCTCAGCTTCTAGCTTCTTTAGTTCAGCTTCTGCTTTCAATTTAATTTCCTCTTTTTGTTTCTTTTCTTCTGACTTTAATGCCACGGCGAATTGAGCAGTTGCAAATTCTTCTAATTCTTTACCAGCCTTACCAAGGGTTAACCCTTGCTGGATGAAGAAATCCAAATTAGACATTCTGTCTAATGAGATCAGAAACCTGAAAAATTAAACAAATTACCTTATCCCACTTCAATGGGAGACAAGTCTGTACTATAGACTTGTATACTTACTTCACTTTATTTCACTCTCTTAGTCTTAGTCAAAGACCTTGTATGGTTATCTTGTTTATAATATAACAAATAATCACTTAAGTACCTATGGAAAATAATACCTTTATATCCCACTCACTGTGGGCACAAGTCTTTTTTATAAAGAACTTTCATATGTATTCCACCTTGTCTCAATCTTTGGACAACAAGTCTTTTAACAAAGAACTTGTATAAATATCTTATATAATAATATTTTATTAACAATCTCTATATGAAGAGTGTACCTTATTAATAATAATAATAATACATGACCAAGTATATGTATGTAGACTGTGTTTGACAATAATGTAGTACAATCATAAATACAAAGACAAAGATACAGAACAATAACCGAAAACGTTCGCGGAAGTCAAATAAACAATACAGCAAAAAGTAAAGAAAATGTTACACAAATGTGTACTGATGACCGCAAAAAGTAAACAAGACAAATGGCAACACTGTTATAAACAAAAAGATGTAGAGAAATAAACAAAAGAAAGGAGAGACCTACAGATACAAACAAATGAAATCAAAACTGAAAAACAGAAAGAAATATTACAAAAACAACGACAAGTACAGTTACATCACAGCTAACACCAATAGCAACAAATTGTCACTAGCAAATTTTCAATTAAGAAAATTCATCATCATCATCTCAACCCATAACCCGTCATGGGTCGTAGGGGTGCCATGGTGGAAGCATCAGCCTACAGAACGCTATTATAAGACCACTATATCTTATAGACCGTGGTATCTCTTATAATAGACACCGCCCAACCTTAAACCCGCAAAAGAACACAAGAAAAATACACAACAATAGTACAAGGAACATAAATATTATCAATGCAATGTGTTGCAAAACAAGTTCAATCACAAGTGATAGTGTCGATTCTCTTGCTCCTAGCGAACACAGAAACAAAATGTCAAGCGCGCACTGAATGTCAGATCCACTGTAGCATGAAGTGGTCTTCACGAACATAAAGTTACTATGACCTTCTCGAAACTTGAGTCTTGCACATCGAATGTTTACAATTTCACGTACTGTTTACAAACAGGAACTTGACCTCAAAACATGTAACTTGAACGCTCGTACCTTGAAAAGTCTGTTGACTGAAGCGTGCAAACGACCAGCGGTACCGTTTACAAAAAGGAACTTGACTCGTATGCAGCTGTGGTCCACGTAGCAAACGCCCCGATGCTAACTTCAGTACTTGTCCTGTTGTAGTTTATGTAGCATTATAACATAAATGCTAACACTGTCTATTCTGTCCTGTGTAGCCGAAACTTGGAAGTGTAGAAATGTACAGATGTGTGTTTCAGCTGTCCACCTTGATTATTTGAACGTAGTACAAAGCCCACGGAACTGGTCCACCAGAAATGTAACTGTCTTTTTCTCTTGTTGAGGTGATCACTGGCCCAAGACAGTATACATGTTGTTAGGTGTGTAGTGCTGGCGTATGATGAACTGAGTGTGGGTGCGAATGAAGGCGCGAATGTGTTTAGGCTCGTATCTGTGGTGTAATGCAACCCATACACTCACATGCAGTAGTCAAGGATGCTTGAACACTGCTGGCACGTTTCAAAACATTTATTGACGATAACACACATAGCATCAACAGGAACAGTCAGTGTAAACAAGGTCATGCTGACCGGAAGTCGTTATGTATACATCAGGCATTCAAAAAAAAGGCTGGTAAACATTTGAATATTCGTGCATGGTCAATAGCAATGTTCTTCAATAATGACAGTTCATAATGCCGCTTTGGTATCCTGACTAACCGCGTCAGATACCTTCATAACTTTGACCTACTGGTACAACTTGGCATTCCCCGCCAATTGCACTTTATCAGGCTGTAATATATTAGCCTTAACACAGGCCTCGTTATGGCGTCATCGGTGTACTTCTTCTAAGCAGGTTAACGTCAACCCTGCAGTAATGCTTATGTAGACATAACCACCGCCAATCTGCGGTTCCCACAATACAACTTCGTCACTGGACTTCTGGATAACTTAACGACTAATAGTCTTGGATGGCTCCCTTGAGCACAAAATATAAGTTCTGAAATTTAGGATCGGTGAGCTGTAGTTCCCAGTCTTGGTAAGCCTTTAACATGTTCTGCCACCGAACGCGTAATAATGTAAAAAGGTCGGTGTTACCTTCACAGAATCCTCAGAACATAATAACGAACTCTGTCGTCATTCCGACGTACAGAGAATCACTGGGGAGAACTGCCAACGCAGTCACTTCGAAGATTATCCCCGAAAACACAATGGACATTCGTCCCTCAGAAGCCAGCTTACTTCCCGGCCTGATGGAAGTAACTCAACTTGGCCCTTAAAATCTGCGCATGAGCCCAAGCTCCGAATTGTTTACCTTTGACCCTGTCTTCATACAGGTCAAACACAATGAAAGAACCAACAGGGAAGATAACCCCTAATCAACCTGACATCGCAAGGTAAAGACACAATTATTCACCTTTGACTAGGGTGAAAAAAATACGACAAATAACTTGACATATGAAACTCCGTCGAAAATGACAGCAACACTCGTCTTGTGTCTTGTCCTCCTAGTAACATCAAACTGTTGTATGGTTAATGTTCATCTAGTCAAGCAGCTGCTTGTGACTTGGCAGACCGCAGAAAAATTTGTGGCAACCACCTATGACCACTGCAGAAGCACCTGCCCTGAGAAAGCAAATTTTGTCCAAATCAGAAAGCATCAAAAGTTGACTACTTGCAAACATATCAAATTTTGTCTAAGTCACTTTGACACTTATTTGTACAAATCACTCTATTAGGCCTTCTTTTCTCAGTTAGTGATGTTAGTTTTAGGCCCTGTAACTTCAATATTCTACTATCAGAGGCCCCTTCTGGCATCATATTCATCTCAGCTTTGGTCATACTCTTCAGGGTAGCTGCCCCCTCTAGGCTGACGATACCCACGGCTACTACCACAGCTACAACAACAGCTATCACTACCATACCTCCATCTACAACGTGCTCTACTGTACAGAGGATAGCTCTCTCTTCTGTCTTCCCAGCGGCAATCTCCTCTGAAACTACATCTGTATACTATTACTTCTCCAGCTCTTCGTTCACTATCGTTTAGTCTGTAGGAACTATATCCCCTGCCTCTTCCTTGTCCTCTGTTTCTAAATCCAATACGACGTTCACTTTGAAAACTACCACAGCAACGACTACTACTCGTGAGGCTTCTTCTAAAGTGTCTGAAATCTCTTAAGTCGTTGGTTTCTCTTCTGTACTGTTTCTCATGTGACATACGAGCACCACGACCCCCTCTGCGATACTTCTCAATCAGCTTTCGACGCTCTTCTTTCATCCGGTCTGTCTCATGATATTTGACAGATCCATAACATTCACCTTCTTCTGGCAAAGTAAAGTTCACCTTCGTTTCATTTATTGCCCTTTCCGGAATATTCATCTTACGTTCACCCCATTTCTTTGCTGATTTAATATGCCTCCCAATGTTAGTTTCTGGTTGACCAAACTGTTTTGGAAACGATACAACCTCTTTTTGTGGTGAAATTAAATTTAATACTGAAGTATCAGCAACCAGGACATTACCAGATGACATGCTATCCACAGGAATTACCCTAGGTTGACGTTGCAGTAAAATGTCATCAGCTTTTCCCTGCAATCTTGTAGTTCCTACATAAGTACCATCTCTATGTTTGTGCTTCCATAGTTTGATATCCTCATCAGTACACTCTTTAATACCACGGACATTTTCAATTGTCAGGTCGGCGACTGGATCTTCAAGAACAAAAGCTTTCACTTTGCCACATAAGAATGGTGTTTCAATATTTATCCACACTAGAGGATAGACTTTAACTCTACCCCCAAAAGTAATACATTTAGCAGTTTGACCCAAGAAACAAGACTCCTCAATATACGATCTCCGCACCCCAACTGTCGTACACCCTATATCACTTAAGACCCATACAACTTTCCGTCCTATGTAACCTGAATGCAAGACTAGGTTCCCATCTGTATGAACTGCCGATAAACACGGAAGTGGGTGGCCACAAATCAGAATTGGTGTCTCATCTTTATGAAAAAGTGGTCTGCGCCCTTCACAACTCTCGCTGTTTTTTTTTTTTTTTTTTTTTTTTTTTTTTTTTGCGTACGCCCGCTAATACTCGAGGCGAAATCTCAGGTTATTACTATGTCTAACCTGACATTGATTTTACGTGAGTATCCCTTTTTACTTGTACAGAGACAGGTGTCCCTCGCCATTCAGGCAAATACTCTCCGATTTCGGAGGTACCCATTGCAGCTGGGTCGGCTCAGGAGCCGCCTATCCCTGGTCGACAACACTCCTTCAAATGTTCTCGCCAGGTCTCGAGTTAATCCAGTCCAATTCCCGGTCGACGAAAAATCCTCAAATGCCGTCGCCCAGGTTTGATCCTGAATCACCCGGTCGCCAGAGCGGTGTTGTAACCACTACGCTAGCGCGGCTCCACTCTCGCTGTTGAATGTATCTAATACTACGACTGAATTTGCGTGTTCAAGCTTCCTAATAGTACAATCAAATTGAAGGTGGCCAATACCATTACATACAAAGCATCTGTACTCCTCACGCTGGCTCTTCTGTGGATTACTCTTAGTACTAGTCTGAGTCTCGGCCACAGACTGAGGTTCAGGCTTGTTACAAAACTTTGCTCCATGGCATGGTGACCCGCATTTAAAACAACCAGAAGGTCTTCTACTACCTAACTCTGTCATATTCTGCTGTTTCCTGGGGGATGTACGGAAGTCTGTTTCTGTCCACCTCTTACTTACTGCCTTCCAATCATAAGGTCTCTCCCCACTACGAGAACTTTGTCTTCGATATGGCCGTGTTTCATAACTCCGCTTGGCCGAACATGTCGTAAAGGTTTCTGGCACCGCCCATTTATGAATTGGTCTCCCTGGATGTGCTGTTGTGTATTGCTGCCCCAACTGTGACATTGCCGACATATTTTCCGATTTTCTCTCCTGAAAAAAAGCCAACAAATCGGGGCTACATGAAGACATTACCTTATCACGTAAGATCAAATCACATAGGCCATCAAAATCTTTAGCAATGCCCGATAGGTCAATCCACCTGTTCAATAACATCTTAATATCTGCGATAAACTCCGCAAAATCTTGCTCACTACTTGGCATCGCATTGTGGAACGTTAACCGATAACCCTGCTCATTTAACCTGTACTTGCGTAACAAAGTTTCCTTCACTATGTCATAATTTAATATATCTTCCATAGTTAATTGGAAAACTGTTTTTAATCCTGACCCTGTTAAATAATCTGTCAACAGTGATCCACACAGTTCTTTATTAATCTTTAAGGCAGTTGCCTTCATTCAAAACCTCTCCAAAAAACAGTCCATAAATTCTATGGATTCGTTGAAAATTGGGAGTTTCAACTTGTACATACCCCCGTACTCTTTTTTTTATGATGAGTCTGAACCCAACTTCTCTAACTCGTTTTTTCAAGGATACCTCTTTGTCCGCTTCTATCTTTTTAATTTCTTTCTGTGCTTCTATCTCTTTCATTTCTTTCTGTGCTTCTATCTCTTTCATTTCTTTCTGTGCTTCTATCTCTTTTATTTCTTTCTGTGCTTGTATCTCCTTTATTTCTTTCTGTGCTTGTATTTCTAATCTCTTAGTCTCTTCCTCTGCTTCTACTTTCTTAGTTTCTTCCTCTGCCTCTGCTTTCTTTCTCTCTCGCTCCTCATGTCGTTCTTGTCTCTCCTGCACCTCTTTAAATTGAGACTGTGAAAATTCTAAGAGATCTTCTCCGGATTTTCCTATCCTCTCACCGACGAGGATAAAATCCGTAAGTATTGACAAGATTATGAATATATATGACTTATATGCACCTCAAATACTCTAACCAAAAATGTCAAAATAACTCAAACTTCAAAATAATATTTTCAATAACCACTAAGATGACACCTTACTCACTGTACTCAATGTCTACCCAAAAAAAATATTAGCCCTACTGATGCGTGATGCCATATGATGATGGATGGCATCCGCATGTCTGGTTTTGTGTAGTGTGTAGATGTGTTCAGTCAAAACAATGTTCATGCAACAACAACAGGGCAATCCACATAGGACGTCAGTAAACTCACGACGTATAAAGTCAATGAGTCTTGAAACAGCCGTTGACGTTTTTCTTCATTATTTATTGTGGACGCCACAGTGACAAAATGGTTACGCAAATGTGTAGGCACATCAAACAGTCATTATCACAGCAACATTCAATACAGCAATAAACGGTAGACAGCATTACAATGATGAGTCAGATGCATGTTATATTTCATAGTGCTGTAAATGTAGTCAGGTGGAAAACTCCATCCTTTTCTATAACAGCCAGGAGATAACCAGATGTATGAGATCAGTTCACTCTCCTTAGTTTGACTTCAGCAAGACAGACACGTCTGCCGAAGTATAAATAATGTCCTCAAAAATATCCTCTAGATAATAAAGGTTTTCCAAACCTAGTTCATTTAACAAAGTAGCAAGTAATGGTCCTTGGGTACCTGCATCAACCGATGCAGTACAATGCAGCGACATGTGAGCTAGGAAAACATCTCGTGACGACGACTTTCGCAGACAGGCTATGAATCGAAATCGCTCACGACCCAAAATCAATAGAGTTAATGAAAGAGTCAGTTTACCTTGCTTTCATGAAATACACAGAAATATCACGCCTCCCGACATGTGGGAAACACTAGAGGTATTATCTCGAATAAACGAAATATCCATTAAGAGGACTACACATCCCTGACAGAACAAAAAATATAGCGGAGATCCCCTCTTCAACGAGGCATCTCTTTCGCCATTCCAAATCGGTCACTCCACTAGTGGTGGGCGGAAACCGATCGACCAAGAAGCAAGACAAGTCATGCGCAGTCCAGCGCAAAAACGACCACAGCTCAAACTTAACTGCATTCGATACCAACGCGAGAAGACAAATGCTTACCGAGAAAAGTGACTATAAATTCCAAGCAGTTGTTGCCCTTGCGTTATAAAACAGATATTGAAATAAAACGATGTTGCGAGAATTTATCACGCAACATATCACCACCTCCTCCCGATAAAAAAAAAATGTGGAACATATTTTTTTTTTTTATCAATATCAAAGAGCAAGCGATAAGCGGCTCAAAACGCACGAATTATGCGCTGATAATTAACTAAATTGCCAAACAATAGGCTAATTATAGAGTGTCTGGTGAGGATATACCTCAACAGAAAAATAAATATGTCTCAAAAAATATTCACATCGGGGAGGTGTCACCAACACACATCACGTTAGCATGTAAACACAATATACGTATGCAAGTTACTATAATCATCATTAAACAGCATACTCTAATATTGTCTTTAAAAATGGATGTACAAATCTGATAGGAAAATTTAAATAGTACATTCTTTGACATGTAATGACATAAGTACATAGTAAAGTTAAACTACATGACGATCCAGGACATATACTCTGGTATTCCGAGGGTAAGTACACAATCTAGAACTCGTAAGGTAAGTCCTCAGCTCAACAATGACATTCTGAGAAAGTACAAGCAATATAATGCTAATTAATAACTAATATGCTTCATAAGGTACAATACATTATTAATAATTGTGGCTGTTTAGTAAACTAACGGCCCTTATATTAACTACTCAGTCCTCCTCTATCATCTTAAAAAAACGAACAGAAGAAGATGACAACAAAGCACGATAGTGTGTACATATAAAGTAAGTACAGATGTGCTAATCTATTGTAGAAATATAGGTGTGTTATGACTCTGTAATATATGGAAATATAGGACAGAAGTATTAGTTGGAGTCATGTGGGCATCTAGACAAAATGTCAGCCATCACATTATCCGCACCACGGATAGCTCGTACCGTGAAGTGAAAAGGTTGAAGAGCTATAGCATATCGAGTGGATCTCGAACTCTTCAAATTCTTAGTCTGAATAGCTGTAAGAGCTTTCTGATCAGTCTCTAGAATGAAATGTGCGCCCAGGAGGAATCTTTGTAGCTTTAGAATTGACCAAACCATCGCTAACAACTCACGGTCTAAAACCGAGTAGTTCCTCTCTGCCGCATTTAGTTTTCTAGAAATGTACATAACAGGATGCAGAGTATTTGCATATTCTTGCATCAGTGCTGCTCCAATCCCAGTGGATGAAGCATCACTCCGAAGAACAAAAGTCCTATCAAGAGTAGGTAATCTTAAGATGGGAGGAGAAGAAAATATATTCTTGATTTGGTCTAGTGAAGATTGGCATTCTTCAGACCAACGGACCAGATTAGGCGAACCTTTCTTCAACAATGTTGATAGAGGTGCCATGATCGAAGATAAATTTGGAATAAATCTCCCATAAAATTGAATTAAACCTAAGAGACTCCTAACTTGTTTCTTCGTTTTAGGAACAGAGATGTTCAGTATTTTGGAAGTATTGTGGTCTTCTGTCTTCAAGAGACCATGACCAACACGATGACCCAGAAAGAGATTTCACCAAAACCAACAAAAGCTTTAGAAGGTTTTGCTGTCAAATTATTCTCACGTAGAGTGGACAGTAAGTCATATAACCCTAAATAGTGATCTTCCCAGGTATCACTGAAGAGACAGATGTCATCTAAGTATGCGATGACATCCGAACGATGTGACAGAATTCGACGCATCATGCGAACGAAAGTGGCAGGGGCGTTCATGAGACCAAAAGGCATAACATTCCATTGAAATAGACCCCTAGGTGTAGAAAAAGCAGTAAGAGGTTTGGCATGCTCTGCTAAAGGCACTTGCCAATAACCTTTAGACAAGTCAAGTTTAGTGAAGAATCTAGAATTAGAAAGTCTAATCAGTAGATCTTCTAACAAAGGCATCGGTTCAGCGTCGAACTTGTGACCTGATTCAATTTGCGATAATCAACGCAAATTCGTATGTTCTTATCCTTCTTCCGGACAATAACCATGGAAGAAGAATATGGTGAAGTCGATGGTTCAATTATATTTAATTGAATCATTTCATCCAATTCCTTTTCCACTTGCGACTGAAAGTGTATAGGAATAGGATACGGCCTAACCCTAATTGGATTATTGTCGTTAAGAATTATGTCATGTTCTATGACATCTGTGTGTCCAGGAATGTCAGTGAGAACATCCTGAAATGTTTGTAACATCGACGAGACTTGTCGATGTTCGTCACCAGAAAGATTAGGAGAAACAGAAACGTTTTTCCAAGATTCCGTGGAATGTAATGGAACCACTGGAAGGGGAAGGTTGACATCAGAGAAGGTAGCTTCCTCATCCTGTATGACAGACAGGGATGAATAATGACCGTGAGGTGCAGGAGCATCATCCGTTGCCTGGAAAATAGGCAGCAAATAGTCCGGACGTTCGTGAAATTCCGAAAGCATGTTTATGTGGAAAGTTTTATGCTTTCCATCAATATCGACCACATAGTCAACATCGGAAATCCGAGAGACTATTGCATACGGACCTTTCCATGCAATAAGAAGTCTATTTTCCCTACTGGGGAGTAGGACGAATGCTTTGTCACCTGGACAAAGTTGTCGTAGACATCTATTCTTGTTAGCAAACTGCCTTGCCTTCTCTTTAGCAATTTCTGATGAAGCAGTTGCTAGCTTACATGCCTCAATGATCTTTTGTCTAAGAGCAATGACATACTCATATGAGGATTGAGTTTCATCGCTAATATCATCGGCAGTGATGAGATCGTGTAATAAAGACATAGGGCCGCGTGGACGCGCGCCAAAGACAAGTTCGAAGGGAGAAAATCCTGTGTGTTCATTAGGGACTTCTCTATAGGCAAAGAGAGCCGCGGGTAAAACCCTGTCCCAATCTGAGGATGATCTTCAGTTATCTTACCAAGCAAAGTCTTGAGCGTTCTATTCAGACGCTCAACTAACCCATTAGACATAGGATGGTAGATACTACTGAGAGATCGTTCAATATGTAAGGTAGACATTACCTGTGACATAGTGTCAGATATGAGTTGAGTGCCATGGTCTGACAATATTTCTCTGGGGAACCCCAAGCGAGAAAATATCAACCAAAGAGCATCTGCGATATCTGTAGTAGATATGCTCTTAAGAGGAATAGCCTCTGGCCAACGTGTGCACATATCGACACATGTAAGGATAAACTGATGTCCTCTGGCCGACTTGACCTTAAAAGGGCCAATAATATCTATGGCCATTTTCTGAAACGGCCGAATAGGAATGTCAGCAGCCTGGATAGGCGCAGCATGTCGTGGTCCTCTAGATTTGACCTCCTGACATACCTTGCATGATCGACAGTAAATACGAATGTCCTTATTGACAAAAGGCCAAAAGAAAGCCGCAAGGACTCTCGACTTCGTACGGGCAAAACCCATATGTCCAGCACATTGCGAGTCATGAGCATGTTGCAATATTTGGACTCTCATGCTCTTGGGAACAAGAATTTGCGAATGTGCCGACGTAGCCGAATCTTGTACCATACGTACAAGTACGCCGTTTCTCATTGCAATCCAAGATTTTCTATTTGTATCCTGATTCGGATCACCTTTCTTCGCAAGAACGAAGAATTTTTTTAAAGAAGAATCTTCTTCTTGCAATTTTATGAAAGAGTCACGAGTGATCACTAAGTGACTATCTTGGCTATCAACTTCATTATCACTATTCAGTGAAGTTTCGGGTGTTTGTAGAGCTTGTGCTCTTGTAACTACTGCATTTGTAGCTTGCATGTTATTATCTTCCCAAGCAGCAATCTGCTGTGGGGTACACTCCCTAACTCCGTGAATACGACCAATAATAAGGTCCGCAATAGGATTAGGTAAGAGACAAGCATGCACATCTCCAGTAAAGAAAGGAGTGGCAATGCGAATTACAGCAGTAGGATATTTTTCTAGAGTGCCGCCAAATGTGACACATTTAATAACCCTTCCTGTAGCACAAGATGGATCTACAAGCGATTGTCTAACACCAATAGTGGTGCATCCGGAATCGAAAAGTAGTGAGACCGGAGTATCATTAACAAGACCCTTATGTAGAATTAAAGAACCCCTCCCGTCATGCGCAACAGCAGCAGGAAGAGCGGGAAGTGGGTGACCACAACTCAAAGTAGTTATGGTACCCGGTTCGAATAAAGTACTGCATTGGGGGCATTTGTTTGCTCTCTCAAAGTCAAAAGCAGAACTAGTGACAGCGTCAAAGTTTTTACTATCAACAACATGATTACAGGCTGCCTCAGTTTCCTGTTGTACAGCATTAGCCTGCTGATATCTCTTTTTTTTGTGTTGAGATCTACCCCGACTATTATTACCTCTGAAGTTATCAGAGTTATTATTATCTCTGCAGTTATTATTGTCTCTATTGTAATTGTTATACTGGTTCGAATTCCAGTTTCCACGATTACTATCATGTTCACATTGATGCGAACATCTATTTGTTTGGTTCTGAGGTCTTCGGCAGGAATAACCTCTATTACCATATCCTCTTTTGAAATGCTTATAATTATTAGGGTGATAGTAACGAGTACTATCAGGTTGTCTCCAATTCTTCGAAGAAGAATCACCATGAAATTGATTTCCATGATTTTGACAGAAATTACCGCTACTCTTTCTATCAAAATTTTGTTGGGATCTACGAGCAAAGTTTTGACCATACGGAGCTGCCGAAGCAACTGGTAAACCTTCTTTCACCTTAGAGTTACCCATGGTTATGTGTGGGTGCGCAGTTACGTATTGGCAACAGAAATCTTCCATTTCTTTTATTGTTTTAGGTTTACGTTCATGAAGGAAAGCAAGGAAAGACTCATTGACAGACGACATGACTTTGTCTCTAAGTATTAAGTCCATAAGTCCTTCATAAGTTTTTTCCGTCTTAGATAGTTCAACCCATCGTGAGAAAGTAATGCGTATTCTTGCAATAAACTCGGAGAATTCAACTCCATTTTCAGGTAACATGTTTTTAAATTGTAGACGATAGCCGTCTTCGTTAAGCTGATATTTCTTTAACAAAGCGGCCCTGACAACCTCATAATTGTTCTTGTCAGGTTCATCCACCATATTTAATATACTTAGAGCTTTACCTGTCAGTATCCCTGATAACTGATAAACATATTTTGCTTTGTCTATGTTATGAGCTGTACATGCTTGTTCAAATCTGTCCAGATAGAACATTATGTCATCGCTGGAAGGACTAAATGTTGGTAACTTAATCTTAAAAGTATCATTATTAGCCTTACCAGAAGATGAACCCTTGTTTGAATCATTACCATTACTCATGCTTGTCAATTTCAATTTTTCCAACTCTAAAGCTAAGACCTTTTCTTCATGTTCCATTTTTGCTTTCTCTTTCCTCTCATCAGACTCTCTCTGTAATCTTCTTTCCTCAGCCTGAGCCTCTTTTTGAAGTCTTTCATTTTCAGCTTCTTTTTCAAGTCTTTTATTTTCAGCCTCTTTTTCAAGTCTTTTATTTTCAGCTTCTTTTTCAAGTCTTTTATTTTCAGCCTCTTTTTCAAGTCTTTTATTCTCAGCCTCTTTTTCAAGTCTTTTATTCTCAGCCTCTTTTTGAAGTCTTTCAGCTTCTAGCTGTAGCTGGAGTTTTCTCTCCTCAGCTTCTGATTCCCTTTTTTGTTTTTCCATTTCCATTTGGAATCTTTTTTCATCCACCTGCATCTGCAGTTTCTTTTGTTCAGCTTCCATTGCTTTATCATATCGAGCAGTTGCAAATTCTTCTAACTTATCACCAGTCTTCCCAAGCAATTTACCCTGCTCAATAAAGTGCTCAAATGTAGACATGTTGTCTAACATATGAGTCCAAAACCTGAAATAATTAACTAATTTATTTCAAACCTAAGTGTAACAAGTCTTAATTAAGCACTTGTATATTCACATCACCTTATATTATCCCAGTCTCTGTGGGAAACAAGTCTCCAATCAAAGAACTTGTATATGAAATATCAGCACTCAATTCTTGATCATAAGTGCACTTCTCATTCAATAGTGCACGACACTATTCATCATTCATTTATCATCAGTATAGTAGTAACAGTGCATTAGCATAGCCCATTAACTAATTACTATAACTGTAAACAATGACTATGTAAACACATGCAGAATGTAAACATTGAAAATGTAAACAATACAAACAATGTAAACAATAACAATGTAAACAATAACAAAGATCAGCAACAATACAAAAACTTTTCGCAGAAATCAACTAAAAATAAAGCAGAAATTAATGAAATATCACAAAAAATGTGACGATATCTGCGATAGAATTAAACAAAATACATGACACCACAGTGTATAAACAAAAATGTTGTATGAAACTAAATTATAGACAAGAGTAGGCTAACAAACACAAACAAATCAAAACAAAACTAAAGAATGCGAAATAATAACGAAAACAATATTAAAACATGTCATCACAGCTAACATAAATAGCAACAGAAGTCGCTTAGCAAATTCCAGTATTGGAAATTTGCAAACCTTACAGAAAACGCTCACAATAGACGACCTCTATGACGTGGCATAATCTAACGGAGACACCACCCAACCGAGAACCCGCTGAAATATAAACATATAAATATACAAATAACATATAAACATAAAACATATAGAATGAGATGATACACAGAAGACTCAGCAGAAGTATAAGGGCACAGTTTACATACAAACAGGCCACTTAACTTATAGGCTTCCAATCGTAGAACAGCAGAAAAACGGATGTCAATCAACGTCCTAAAGAGCGAAGCTCCAACGATGATGGCACATCTGAACTGCTTCCACTGCTAACACGATGGTACAAGAGCTTCTGACATACTGTGTGTTGAGTTGTTTCGGCACTTGACCTTCTAATCCAAAAGTAAGTTGATGGAAATCGGTACTTGGCCTTCTTCAGAAAACAACCCGTTTCAACCGGCACTTGACCTTCTCAAAAACGACACTGGAACCTTGACAGCAGCAACTTGCTTGACTTGCGTAAAAGATAACAGCAGTCCGAGTTATCCGGCAACATGTAACAACGCCGGGTACTGTCAAATTCTTGTTTCCGTCAAAAAATTGAAATTTGACTTTTACCGGGCAACGCCGAGTACTTTGAAAATTTTGAAGATGTTGACTGTATTGAAGAATGTTAATTTCTTGAAGGATGCTGATGAATTCTTGTTGAAAATGAAGTGGGTAAGGGACCCCGTGTTTGCTGGTACCAGAATCAAACCAGCTTATGGCCACCAAATGATGCGTGATGCCATATGATGATGGATGGCATCCGCATGTCTGGTTTTGTGTAGTGTGTAGATGTGTTCAGTCAAAACAATGTTCATGCAACAATAACAGGGCAATCCACATAGGACGTCAGTAAACTCACGACGTATAAAGTCAATGAGTCTTGAAACAGCCGTTGACGTTTTTCTTCATTATTTATTGTGGACGCCACAGTGACAAAATGGTTACGCAAATGTGTAGGCACATCAAACAGTCATTATCACAGCAACATTCAATACAGCAATAAACGGTAGACAGCATTACAATGATGAGTCAGATGCATGTTATATTTCATAGTGCTGTAAATGTAGTCAGGTGGAAAAACTCCATCCTTTTCTATAACAGCCAGGAGATAACCAGATGTATGAGATCAGTTCACTCTCCTTAGTTTGACTTCAGCAAGACAGACACGTCTGCCGAAGTATAAATAATGTCCTCAAAAATATCCTCTAGATAATAAAGGTTTTCCAAACCTAGTTCATTTAACAAAGTAGCAAGTAATGGTCCTTGGTACCTGCATCAACCGATGCAGTACAATGCAGCGACATGTGAGCTAGGAAAACATCTCGTGACGACGACTTTCGCAGACAGGCTATGAATCGAAATCGCTCACGACCCAAAATCAATAGAGTTAATGAAAGAGTCAATTTACCTTGCTTTCATGAAATACACAGAAAAACAATGACACAAATGATGATGATAAGTACTACACCCTAATTTAACAAACAACAACCTGGTAGGTCGGTAACAAGAAAAAGAAAATGTGTGACAGAAGTAATATTGAAATATACAGTACCAGACCTCTATAACGCACGAAAACAGGAGATTGAAAAAATTAACGTATTTACAGGATAGTGTAAGAAGAAAATGACTGAAGAATACACCATATACACAGAACGCCAAAGAGAGAATGTAACACACAAACAACAACAAACTGCACGTAAACAGCTAATGCAAAAATGCACACTTTATTCATGAAGAGCAATACAACTGATGCTGCCCACAGGATAGGACCCCTTCTACGAATAAATAGCGCAAAATCCTACAGATGAAATAAAAACCCAATTAAATAACATAATCGTCACGTCCAACAACAACACTGAAACAATGAATGCCGAGGGAAGCCTATAGAGCAACCTGGACAAATAAATGAAATATGGCCTTAGAATAATGAACCAAAACAAACTAAGGTTACGTAGCTTTTTATGGTGTACTGGGATGGCAGGCTATGGCAATAAACTGATCTGATCTGTTGTCTCCAAGTCACCTCTGCAGCAGTAACTTTGAGAAGCGCAAACACTACAACAGTTCCTGTGGGGAATATGTTAATACACACTTAGTATATAACTCAAGCTTATTAGAATACAACTAAAATGGACGGAAGAACTAAAGAGAAGGATGACAGATAGGGTTAGCACAGTTATAGGTGAATCAGATGTAAGCAGTGTTTAAGGCAGACAGGAATGGCACAGCTATAGGTAGAGCAGATGCAAGCAGTGTTTAAGGTAGACAGGAATGACACAGCTACAGGCAGAGCAGATATACACAAAGTATGATAATAAATTCTAACTGCAATCTAACCTAAAACCTACATAACATATAATGCCATATAGAGAAAGAGTGAAAACTAACAACAGTAGAACAGCAACACTGAAGGTGAATTAGAAAATAAGTGATAATACTGAAAGTTGCTGAACTAAACAGAAAAAGCTAAATGTGAAAACAGATGTACTCAGTATATGAGAAGAAATACTGATTTCTTAAGAAATAGCCTATACTGTAAGCATCATATAAAACAAAAAATACCTTCTAACTAGAAACTTAGTGCAACACACCACTAGCACATTAGCATATTAGAACACGAAAGAATGTTATGTTACTAATTTATTTATGAGATACCTGATTAATAGCTAGACTGTACCTCTAGGCCTACTAGTAATCACCTTAAATGAGCAACAACAAAAACTTATCTAACTAAGCTGTATCTCAAGGAATTATGCCGAACACTAATTGTTCACAGAACAACTACATAATACTTAAATCCCAAGCGTGTAGATACGTCTATAATGTCCTCAGCAAGTCCCAAGGCAATGAAAGTATGAAGACGACACACTGAACAGTCACAACACACTCAGTTCAGATTCTGTAGCACCACCGGCTACACACAGTGAAAAACAGGACTCGTGTTTTCCACTTCACACTGTGTCGAGTAGAACACTGCAGCAAGGTTACTCCGATAGCTCCACCGATTTCCACACATCTAATTCTTCTGGTCCCAACAGATTCTCCTGGATACACAGTCACTTCGACTACGCAGCAAATAAGTTATTCTAGTCACAACAAACAGCTTGTACAGCACAGTTTTCAACGATCGTTCAGACGACGATAAGGTCACTGCGTTGCACAGCTAGCTGACCTATATTCTACCAGCACGAATACGGTGAGGTGTACAGTTACAGTAATCCTGTGAAAATTGGTTGCGTTGAAAAACAAACTGTAGGTTACTGACTGAATGACTTTTAATTACTTCAGTGCTGTACCACTTAGGGTTCACTTGAAACATCCAAATAGACGGCCCCCGATGTGACGAGTAGGGTGTATGTGGGTGGATGTAGAAGGTTAGACAACACTTATACACCACTCGTCCTAGCTCACTGTCTAAGGAGTAATACACCAACTCCAACACCATATCAATCTCCGTGAATATATAATATCAACAATAAGTCATAATGGGCGCAGGGCCATTACAAATATTGGAGACATAACAAATCCCGAGTATTCTACGATCACTCTGTTCCTCGGAATAACTACAGCCACAAAATAGGCTACTACATAAATTCACTGCACAACTATGGCCCTCTACTCGCGCACTACTATAGACATCCACCCTTCTCTTCTCTACGCTCTTCGCTGTCTCCTGTCTACTCTCTACTGACTCAACTCTCTACTAACTCAACACACTACTGACCCAACACACATCTCTCTCTCACTGACCCCTTTCATTCGTGCCAGAGTTTTGGGTAAAGGCGAGATTTATTCCTTGTGAAGAGAAACCAGAGTTGAGGGTAAAGGCGAGATTTATTCGATGTGAAGAGAAACCAGAGTTGAGGGTAAATGCGAGATTTATTCCTTGTGAAGAGAAGCCAGAGTTGAGGGTAAAGGCGAGATTTATTCCTTGTGAAGAGAAACCAGAGTTGAGGGTAAATGCGAGATTGATTCCTTGTGAAGAGAAACCAGAGTTGAGGGTAAAGGCGAGATTGATTCCTTGTGAAGAGAAACAAGAGTTGAGGTAAAGGCGAGATTAATTCCTTGTGAAGAGAAACCAGAGTTGGAGGTAAAGGCGAGATTTATTCCTGGTGAAGAGAAACCAGAGTTGAGGGTAAAGGCGAGATTTATTCCTTGTGAGGAGAACCAGAGTTGAGGGTAAAGGCGAGATTTATTCCTTGTGAGGAGAACCAGAGTTGAGGGTAAAGGCGAGATTTATTCCTTGTGAAGAGAAACCAGAGTTGAGGTTAAAGGCAAAATGTGGTTGAACAATATAGAAATACTAGCAACTAACTTGTCAAGAAATTATGGCAAAGAGGTATAGTGTGCGATATCTGTTTAGTTTCGTGAGAATAGCACAATTTATCCTGCAGTCAGATTCTTCCTTTCCATTTCATTCCACCTTTCACTTTCCACCGAGCATGTAAGCCCGTTGTGGTAAAGTGGGAATATGCCTTGGCGATTATTCTTGGAAAGCGAATCAGAACCAACCAGTCAGAAACGAGCTATTCCTGGCAGCCGTCTCGTCGTAAATCCACAATGGCGAAACATGCTATCGGCATTTGTGCTAGTCACAGGTTAGAATTAGCCAGTTATTCCAGGAATGGATTATTACAACATATTTCTATTTAACCCTTAGTTCGAGGCAGATGGAAGGCAAGTGTGGACATCGTAGGAAATGTATTGCATGTTATAAAGACTGTGATAACTGCAGTTATGCGTGTCACCTTGTTGTGAAAATCGTGTTCTGTTCACTTTGGAAATTCTCATAAAATCAAAGACAGCTCAGAATGGAATAAAATCTATACCTAAAGAAAGCCACGAATAAGCTGGATAAAAGGAGATATGAAGGAAAG